>PVIJ01019798.1:0-22576 GCA_004024925.1 Scalopus aquaticus | reverse complement strand
TCCCTCCGTCCCTCCGTCCCTCCGTCCCTCCGTCCCTCCGTCCCTCCGTCCCTCCGTCCCTCCGTCCCTCCGTCCCTCCGTCCCTCCGTCCCTCCGTCCCTCCGTCCCTCCGTCCCTCCGTCCCTCCGTCCCTCCGTCCCTCCGTCCCTCCGTCCCTCCGTCCCGCTTTATTGTGCTGCGTTGTGGCATAGTTGTATATCCATTTCAAACTTAGTCAACTGTGTACGCTGAAAACATGTGACATCGGTTTTGCCTTGATTATAGGAGATTATAGTAGTCACCACACATTTCACCTAGAAAATGAAACATTTATCATTATCAGATTAACCTTTGGTCCGTTAAAAGACTTGACAGTTAAACTGGGATTCTCCCATACCCTGTCAATGTAATTCACCGAGTTTTATATTACAAACCCTCATACATCAAAAACGTCATGTGAAATCCCCATCAACAGTTAATTTTACTTACTGGCTTTTGTGGTGTTTACTTCCAATGAACCTAATAGAAAGTATAGATTCGGAAACATCTACATAGTTATTCTTCCAATAACGATAGGTGTGATTCATTGAAAGCTTTTCTGTACCCATCTCTGCACTAAACCACTGATCTTCACAACATTCATGTTAAATATTTCCCTTTTGCTGGGACAGACTATCCCAGCTCTTAAAGATACAGAATTCAGGCAAATTTCAGATCCCACCCCCCCATGCTAGTGTCTTCACAGCCCTATTGTACAGGTCTCCCTAAACACATGGATTCAGATGCAAAAAGACCCAAGGATTGTAGAGTCTGATTAGAGTTTAATTGTTAAAATTTAAGCAATGGCTGATTATAGCTTAATTTTTAAAAAAAGTCTAAAAAAATCATCTAACAAAAGACTCAGGAATTCATGGATGGTAAGATGTATAGAATTGTAGATTTAGGGTTATGTTTCTATCCCTAAACCTTCCAAGTCCCTGTGAAAGTTAAACAAAGAGGGGCCTCCCTGCTGGCGCAGCGGTTAAGCGCTGCACTGTGGAGCTATTGGCAGCGGCGACGCAAGTTCGACGCCTGGCCGGGGAGAATCCCACAAGGTGCGGCAGACCTCTCCTGCCTCGCCCGCTGCTCCCCTCAGCAGTGTATTTCTGATCTGCCTATTCTGCTCCCCACTCTGTCTCTGGTGAAGCCTCTCGCCACTCCACACCTCTGGCCTGTACCCCAGCTGTATGTATAAATAAATCTTAAAAAAAAAAAAAAGTTAAAGAGAAGTCAAAGTGGATGATACCTTCCCACCTTGACTTGACTTCAGCAACTTAAATACAGCCCACAGGATGGGCTGTGGGAGCTTTCTGGGTGGTGAGGGCTTGGCTCGGAGCCCTGCGATTTCCCATCCCTGCCTCCTGCTGTGGCAAGGAAGGATGCAGGCATGCTGCTGCTGGTGAGGTAACCAAGGCATCAAGAGTGATTCTGGAACACTCCACCCACTAGTCTCATGTCCCACAGAGTACAAATTCAGAGGAGGAAGAAGAGGAGGGTCGAGTCCAGCAAGGTACTCAGGCTCCTTTTCAAAGGCCATTACTGACAGCCACGTAGAAAACTGCATGTTTTCTTTCTCACTGGGAAAGTATATCTGTACCCAACTCCTTCCCTCTTTAAGAGGACTACTTTCTCCCCCAAGTGACTGCTCTTCCTTTCTGACAGATATCTGCAAATGAAATTGAAATGCTTTTGATGAGGCTGCCACGCATGTTTAAACAAGAATTCACAGGTGTGGGAGCAACGCTGGAAAAAAGGTGGAAGCTGTGTGCCTTCGAAGGAATAAAAACTACCTAACTGTGAGGAGCAAGAATTCTCTGGAAATGAAGCCGTCTGACCCCGACCAGGGCTGTGCAGCACAAGAGCGAGAGGTCTGAGGGGGTCCTGTGTGGGGCCTTTGTGGAGCCGTCAGAGCCTGACGTTCGTTCCATCAGTGGCGTTCTCTTGTGAGTGGAAATGTAATTGTGTGCCAGTTCCTTAAAACCAAGCTCATACTGTGACAGATCTGTTTCCTATGAAATCCAAACAATGATTCCACAGTCATAACGATGGCAAAAATCTTAAAATATGCCACATTTGAGAATAGCTCACCAAGCAAAATATTTAAAGTTAATGATGGTGTAGCGATGGTTGTTGCTAGGCTACAAAGTTGTATATGTAATGTATAGCTGAAATCATTCAATGACATTTTCCTCAAATTCTATCTTTCTGTTTTAATTAAAAAAGCAATTTTACAGTGAGGAAAAATCATACCAAAAGAAAACTTGAAGATGTGTCTGAACATTTATTGTATTTTGTAAATTAAGTTATATGCTGTTCCAGGGACTTTGCCTTATTGAAGAGGCAGAAAATGTGATTGGACTCCTTGAGAATGCTCTATCGAGAATATTATTTTTCTAATGTAACAATTCTCCATCGTTTGTTCTTTTAACATGGACTGCATAACAATTTTCATATAATGTAAATAAAGGAAAAACTAGTGCTACTGTCTTGTACTTGGTATGTAATATTCAGGTTTATGCATCAAAATAAACATTCAGTAAATATTCCTGTTACAAATTTTATAGCAAAGATTAATTTTTTTCAATAAATGACTTCTACCATATTGGTTTTTGAAATTATTCTTTGATATATTTGAACTCAATCTTTTTTACTATGCATCATTTTTAAAAAAAATAAATGTATGAGTGACATTAGGAGAACACAGCAATAAGAGCTGTGGAGTGGACAATACTAAGGAAAGAAATATATAGAATATTAGAGTAGACAATGTCCAACAATACCAACAGACAGCATCCAAATGTAATTAACATAACTTTCACCTTAGTTTCCCCTTTCATGCATAGTACAAAATAGCCATTTAGTTCTTATTCTTGGATTCATTTCCTCATGTTTCCCAGAAAACATAATAGTTAGAAAAGAAACTTAAGAATTAGCACTCAAATCAACAATTTAGACAACTTATGGTATTCCCTTCTGGGATTCCCTTTTTCCTTTCAGTTAGAAATAAGGACACAGCTTGAGATTGTATCTCCTTTCTGCTTCCTTACATAAGAATAAAAAAAATAACTATTGGAGTTATTACTTTTAAATAAAACAATTTAAGAATATACCTCAACAAATGAGTGTTCTTTGCAATTTTGACAAGATGTTCCCAATTTCCCACTGAACATTACTGTCCTCCATATCTTTTCATTGAGCCCAGGCAAAGTAAGGTATTTACTTATAACACCCATAAATAGCTATTTTTATCAGGCACAGTGCTAATGATGCTAGGAGATAAGTAAGACCCTCTCTAATAAACTCAGACTTCAGTGGGAAAAAAAATTTCCCACACTCCTCTCCATGTGAGGTTACAGGTATGATATAACAGTGGCGCTAGAGGATTCAACTTAATGTGAGTGACATACTTAACACTGGAACACCAGATGCCATTTCATTACCACCTGTCAGTGCCCATGACTACCATCATCCTCGAATGTTTATCTCTACATCAGAAGACACAAATATTGATATAACAACTGGAGAGATTACGTCATTTACAGATAATGGCATTGGAAAATAACATTAAGAAAAATAACATTTGAAAAATAATGACAAATTCTGTGAGGTGTCAAGTTATAAAGACAAAGTCTAGCAGAGCACAAGGAAAGGCATTATACCTAGATTTGTTTCACTGAAAGCATGAAAGCTATTTTCAATTGTGCATTTGTACATTCAAATATTGCCAGTATACACCTTACCAGAAAGCTACACTGCAGAGAGTAAACCAACACAGAGCTCTAATCAGAAAAAGGAGATGGGAGAACTTGGATTGAATCAGACAAGACACTGTATTTTAACCCTTTACACTCCGCTGTCCCCCACATCGGAATTCTAGCATATCACTCGGATGTCCCCTCTCAGGGGACATTGCAGTTTATTAGTGATTACGGGGAATTGAGTTATTTCAACGCAACTTTTTGAGACATGCATGTTTCCCTGAAGTTTTATCTTGAAATGGCACAAGAAAGTAAATCAAAATATCGTAAAATTACTAAGATATATACAAGAAATGTCAGCGGGTTTTGTGTCGGACGAGAACGTGCACTAATCAGCCTGCAATGCATATTGGGGAGTGTTAACAAAACTTATCATACTGTACAAAATTATAAACAATAAAATATTGTTTTTTTTGCAAATATACATTCCTCGATGTCACCCAATTCATATAAGTCCAATATCATTATAATACGTTACTTGGTTCCAAAATTATACTAAATAATACGAGGGTCTGTAAACGCACATTTCCGCCGCAAAGTAGCGTCGAGTAGCTGGTAGCCAATGTCCAGAATGGTTCGGAGTGCAAAGGGTTAAACCTGTGTTCTGAATTCCAGAAATAGCAACTCAGTTGCTTCCAAATTTTTTGGACAATACGTCTTCTAAAATTTTTGATTTCTTGAATAAACCCAGAGCACAATGCCAACAGGAAAATCTACTTTGGAATATTTTCATTTATACTTGAAATTAATTATGTGGACTAGAAATGTAGTGATTATATCTCCTAACTTCACTTGTGAACAATTTTGCACACTAACATCTATCCACCCATGAACAAATCATGGGTCCCGAGAATAAGCAGAATACTGAAGGCTGGGAGGACCTCGTGACCTGGCCCAAGCAAGTCTTTCTGACTTGCTTTTTCATCATTTACCTGAAACACAGTAACATTTTCCTTTTCTTTTCCAGCTTTCGCACATGTAATTCTATCCAAATAGAATGACCTCACTCATTCAATTATCACTAGATGTGTCACACTATAATACCTCAACTTCACAGCCTTAAGAGACAACACTGAAATGCCCCCACAGCCTCCTCACCCAGGAATTTTCTCTCCATCCCTAGAATTAACACAGAAGCTACTTCTCCTGCCTCTGCATAGCCAGCTCGCACGGCCCTTGCTTCCCAGTAGTCCCGGCCTCATTTCTCTGTTAGATGACAAGCTCTTTGAGAGGTCCGAACATGTCTTACCTACTTTGTTTTTTACTGAAGTGGTTTTACTGATAGTTTCTTAAAATACAGGACAGAGTGAATGGAGATGTTTTTCTACCTCCAAGTAGGAGTTTGCTTACACACATAGGGGAAACGGCTAAAAATATCATAGACCCAAGATTCCAGGGAAGAAAATGTCATCATGTACTGCATATTATTGAAATGCCAAGAGTAAGCCAATTCTTTCTTTTAAGTTTAAGCCCGTACCAATGATCAACTCTATCAAACTCGGCTCCCTCAGCCCCTTCCTCTCCTGTGTACCCGCTGCTATTCATTCTATTTCTACTGTGGACCTCACACCGTGCTTTAGTCATTTGTGTATTTGGCAGTGTCTCCTATTTCTGTGGGCAGGACATCTTCCTTACTCATCCCTCTAGCGCTCAGTGTCAAACATGACATACCATGAATTTAAAATAAAGATTCACCATTGTCAGTGAATGAATTTAGACTATACCAGGGACTTTCTTATTTTGTTTAATCAAAACATACTCATTTACTAAGTCCAATAATAATATAGGCGAGAACTTTCTGAACCTCAATTACAATATCTTGGCAGAGTTCTTATCTTCTTTAAAAAGGCAAGAATGAAAAAGCAGACTTAAAACTTTGGTTTCTTCATTAACAGTCCTTTAAACACATCTTAAGCAAGGTGGGAAAGCCCTTCCCTTACTATCAGCCAATACCTGTCCTTGGAGATACAGTCAACGCATTTCTAAAATAGGTGTGAGATAGCATCAGTCCCACAAAAAAAAAAAAAAAAAAAAAAAAAAAAAAAAAAAAAAAAAAAAAAAAAAAAAAAAAAAAAAAAAAAAAAAAAACCCAAAACAAAAAAAAAAAACCTTCAATTATGTTCAATTACAAGATGGACATAGCAAAATAATTGCAATTCTCTCACCTGCAAATGCCTTCATTGCTGTTACAGGAAAATGATTACTCGCTGTCACATTGACCCACAGCACAGAGAAAATGTAGAGTTGCAGGGAATTCTTTATTGTATTTCCTCTTTTACTTACTGGAAACATTTCCAACAAGCAGTAATTAGGGTCAGAAACAATCTGCTGTGAGGAAACTATATGACTCTGGGCAACTGCCATTTTGAATGATGGTCAACTAGTTATACAATATGTAAGAATTAAATAAAGTATTAATTAAGTTGCTTTAAACCCAGCAGAGACATTGCCGGGAAAAATTATAGTTGTAGCTGGAGCATACAACAGTATGATTTTAGAGAACATACATATCTATTATAGTTGCTGAGAGTATCAAAGTAGAGAACTCCAGTAAATCTAGTAATTACAGACTGGTTGTGTTAATAAAATTAGCTGCTCTGCTCTAAAATTGTAACTATGTTTGCCTATACTCAATATTGTACAGATGCCCAAACAATACAGTTCAAATGTTTGTATTGCACATTCCCTCTTATATTATGTACATTTGTCAGTATAGGGCTATGTAATGGAATGTTCTCAGTTCATGGGGAAAACAGACCCATAAAAATAAATTGCTGACAGTTTACAGTAGAAAATCATACTTTTCTATACCAAGTAAAAAGTGGTTAATGTATAACAGAAAGAACAGAATATAATGAAATGCATTTATTGTCGAACAAATATATTCATTGTGTGCTGAAGATTGTAATATCTTCCGCTGCACAAAAATTTCTATTACCAAGCTTATTTGCTATTGTGGGGAGTGACACCCTTTTTCTTGTTTACTAAAGTAGTCTGTCTTAATATCAGCCCACAACACTGTCAGGTTCATTTAGGAAGAGTTGTGTGTAGATAAGAATAGGAATGAATCAGACACCAGAATATTCTATTTCATCTGCTTTTCATATCTGAGCGAGTGCTGGGTAATCCACTACATCTGGTATCAATCTCTTTTTGGAAAGCATTCTTGTTTTCAGAATAAAAAGCTAAAAATTGGGCAATTTGATATCTCATCAATAAATAAATCCTTGGTCTTTCAATATGTTTGTGTGTAAGTGAGGATGTGATTCCCTAGTATTTTTTCTAGATAAAATGTGAAGCATGAGCTCAGAAGTCGAACACTGTCTTCAGGAGAAGATAATGTATGAAAAATACTCTGGGTCATTTATTAAACAGGCATTGATCTTCACATCTACTCAAAGTATCATGCATCACTTTTATGACTTACAATCACACTAAATCAAGTTGCAAAAAACAGAATGCTATGGAATCTTAGGATAATTGTCCCTTTAGCAACTGAGTAAGATTTTGCAGCTCATTGTCTACTACTTGAGCAGATAAAGGTCACTTTGCTCCAATGCATGGCACAGAAAGGTACTGAAGTGCTCTGCCATGTGTGCCTTCAAACTGCAGGTAGCAGAGGAAGGACAGCAAAATCCACACTGAGCTAACCTGTAGCCCAGTCTGGTGTTCCTGCCTACTCCTAAGGACTTGGAAATGAATCTTCTACCATTTTGGTTCCAGAAGGATTAGATCACCTCATCACCAAGCCAGCATGTTAAGGTGTTGAAGAGCATTTTTCTGCAATTAACCCAAGTGAGTAATCATACTTCTGTGACTAATCTCTCAACTGGCGATAATAGTAACACCTATCTTCTAGAGTCTTTCAGTAATTTAGCCATTACCTGGATCTTACTAGGTTACCTAAGACTGAAGAACTCTTCCAGCAAGTTTCAATCTCAGAGGCTCACAGTCCTCTTCAAATTACAATGCGTGTCTCTTCAGAGGTCACCAGTAATAACAAGTAGAGTCAGCTTCCTGATCTGCTCTGAAATAGCTTCACCGTAACATAACAAGAGTGATGGATTGGTGAAACTACTTCTCGGACTTCCAAAGAACTCCAGATTCCCGAGGCCTCACTGAGAGGCTTAGGAACTCATGAGGTCAATGAACAAGCAAAGTTCCTAACTCAAACCAGACTTCTTGGAAGAGAGTCTTGGCATAGAAAAACCTGATGTGTTTCCTCAAATGTAAAATATCTCAGAGTAAACAGGACAACATTCCACTCTTGGTACAATGTAAAGACTAACTTATTCCTAGTCCTCTATCTCCAGTAAGGATGGGATATTTTGGTGAGAGAATCAGGAGAATAAAAATTTATCTTTTGATTCTTTATAATGTATTGCTTTCTGGAGAAGCAACATGGATGCTTTACCCCCTTCTTCCCAGCATCCAGGTTTAAGGAAGGATGTCAGGAGAGAAGGGATAAGGACATTAACATTCCTGTAACGTAGTTTGGGATTTCTCAAGCCTCGAAGTGTAAGTGGGGTGCAGGAGTCCCCAACTCCTCCTGTTTTGCTTTTTAACCCTTTTGAGGTTAGTATTTCTGTCTTTTCCCATAGGGCTTTGTCCTGGGAGTACTCATCTCACTAACTCATTGATTCATTAGGTCAAGTGCAGTGACAATTGTTAATAAACCAGGAATCTAAGTATAGGATAGGAAGTTAAATACCTTCAGGTAGAAATCAATCCATGCATATGCATGCAGAAATGCCCATGTGCACAGGCAAGTGTATGTTCACAACTATGCACGCTAATAAATATGCATGTATACACATGCATGCACATATGCCACACTATGAAAACATGCACACATGTAACCACAATTACACACATTCAACTTCAGCGACGCCCAAACAGCAATATTTTCAGCAATCATGTCTGTCCCCTCAGGTACATCCCTATCCTCCTATTTTTATCAATTATTCACTTTCTGAGTAGGATAATTAGTACAAAAAGAACATACCACTCAACCCTATAGATAACATGGAATTTGAAAAGACCACACCGATGAGAAATGTAGGTAGATTTGAAAATGATCAAATTTGTGAAAGATTAGAAAAGACAAAGAAACTGAGATAGCTAATGAAGACCCCCATTCATAGAGGTACTAGAGCAAAGGTAGAACTCAGACATTCCAGTATTTCCATGGAAACAATTCCTGTATTAGACAGAAGTCTTCAACAGCCCCATATAATGGTCACTTCACATCTACACATCCTTCCATAGAGCCCTAATTTTTTTGACTTTGTAGTTGCCTCCCACTCCAACTCTGGACTTGGTCATTTGCCCGACTCTGGTCAAAGAGATGGTAGCAGACATCGACATAATACCTGGAGGTTTTGGTGTGCCTTCTGGCATGACTGGGTTTGCACACTTGCACTGGGACACAGCTATGAGAACACACTGGTTTATCACACTTGAGTGTGAACAATCTATTTAGGTGAGGCCAGTTACCCAACTAGGTTCATCCTACATGAACTGACAGCCAGTGATCTCTCAAGAGCTAAATTAATGTTGTTTTAAGTTATTGGATTTAAAGTCACCTATCATCCAGTATTATTGGCATCAATATGTAATTGACATAGTTGTTTATAACCTGTTATAAAACAAAACTAAAAAGCCTGGCATCCACTTGGCAACCAAGCAGTGGAAAATTAATAAGAAAACTGAAGATGAAAAAATGTGGAAGACGGGAAAATGGAAACATGAGTTATGTAACGGCAGGGGGAAAATGGTAATTCAGAAGATAGAAAACTGTACCTTATTAAATTTGGAATTTAAGCAATTACATTTCCAGGCAGAATGCTGAAAGTATTAGTGCTTTTTACTACCTGTATATTTAATAAGATTCTTATAAGAAAGAAGAGTTAAAGAAATACCTGACTGGTATATATGTGAATTTAGAGAGCCGACAGAAGAACCAATACTGCTTGGTGGGAGAATCAAGTTGGGTTTCTCATCTCTAATCTCTCCAGTCACCAAAAAAATTCTCAAAGTAAAGTAAGGCCTGGGGTAAGGAGCTACTGAAACATTTTTTGTAACTTTCATTATGACCTCTGACAAAAATAAAGCCGAACCAAGAAGACCCACTAAGCTAGACAAATGGCTGCTAAGAACCTTTAGAGAGTTGTACCTTAGCAACTTGACTTGCGCAAATTGCAATGAACTAAATAGATGGAGAGATCTGACTGAAAAACTGTAGGCGTGGCTTTTGTTTGTCACATATATAAGAAATCCACAGGAAAAAAAATTGAGGCTACTGCATTGACAAAATTTTCACCAATTTATACTAAAAGAAACTGGGGGGGGGGGGAGAAAAAAAACTAATACTGTTGAAAGTCAAATGAAACTTCTGCGTCCCCCATTTGTACTAGCAAGAAGCAGGCTGTGAAAATTGCTCAAAGCACATAGAGATGGCAAAGCAGAGTAGAGAAACAACGACATCCCAAATAGTGGAGCACAGAGCATGAGAAACAGATAGGAAAAATCTACTCACGAGCAGAACTTAGACCTAATCAGGGGACATTCCCCTCCTCTGAAAACAGGAGGCCCTCCAGCACCACCAGGGCAAGATTTCAGAACGGCTATCAACTTGTGCCTCTTTTTCCCATCCTTCCTCTTCTTACGTAGGAATGTCTACTCTGATTATCCTGCTTCTTTTGACCCCGGCATTTTAGGTTTGGGGACAAATAATTTGTCTTTTTCATTCAAACACTTCATCTCAAAGGAACCACATCAGATCTGTTACACATCTTGAGAGCCAAGCCTTTCAGACTGATGCTGTGATTGGTTGAGATCTTCGGGGGTCCTGGGAGGAGAGGGAAGGTATATTTTTCATGTGATAATAAAACCACTAATTAGAATCAGATTTGTTTCAGTTTTCATTGCAGTTTACTAGTTTTCTACTGCCACAAATAGCGCTACGTAACAGAATATCAGAAATTGACTGGCTTACAATAATAATCATTTAATTCGCAGGTCTACAGATTTGTGATTTAAGTTGCAGTTATTTCTCTGATCTTGGTTCGACTCACTTGCACGTTTTCTAAGTCAACTGGCTGCTGGCTGCAATCATGTCTCAGGTGAGGATTTACATGGGGCAATGATGTCTCAAATGTCATCAACTATGACTGTGGACTCCTCCATAGTCTCTCATCCTTCCAACAGACCAGCCCTAGCAGATACTCATGACTATGAGGAGGACTAGGAGAAGACGACTAAGATCAGCATCCTGATGAGGAATAGCAAGAGGACAAGCCTCATCACACAGAAACTTTCTAAATTTCTGCTTGACTCACACTTGTGACAATCTCCCACGGCGCGGTATAGAAGCAAGGGAAGGGACCATCAATGCAATCATCTACCATTATTCCCAGACTGTCTTCAATGGAATCCAGAGTCCCTGAAGACATCATGAGTTGTCCCACTAAAAACAGGGTTCTATGGCAATACAAATTTTTGAGATGCTAACCATTGTATCCACTTGGAAAATACCATTAATCTACTAAAAGCTACTGTGCCTGTTTACATTCAACTAGTGTCTCCCACATGTATTTAGCTAGAAAATGCATTTCCTGCAGAAAACTATGCAACACATCATATAGACCAAATGTTCCTCATCACAGTCTGAGAAACACTGATCAAAGTTATAAAACTTCACTGTAATAATTGCATTACTACAGATAAAGACTTTAGGAGAACCAGGCACTTTTAAAGAAACTGCTCAGGGTCATTATTTTCTGTACTACCAGATGAAAAAAAAATAAGAGTCAGTAAAGTTAAGAAGCCCCACAGAAAAGAAGCCACCAAGCCAAGATGCATACCAGCCTGAGCCAAGCACCTATCATCTTTTATCCCCCCACCTGTGGAGAACCATGGAATGTCACACACTGACAAGGCAAAGCAGCCCAGTGTGACAGCTTATAGCTGACAAACTGCTTTTCGTCCTAGCTTTGCTACGCACTCACTGATCTTGAGTAGGTAAGTCATAACCTCTTAAGCTACACTGAAACACCATCTTTTGTTCACTTGCAACTTGAACATTCTGGACAATATTTTGCTGATTAGTTCTTTGGGACATAAGCATCCTCTGAGATTTCTCCATCTGCCACCATAAAAATGAGATAAAACTTAGCACCTTGCCATTTATCTGGCCCTGAACACAACAAATTCATTTTTTAATTTGCTTATTTTGATCATGTAAGATATTCAAAATATCCCTCCAGCCTGAAATTCTTCCCTTGGCCTTTCTAATTTTCCAGTAAAATCTCGATGATGTATTCCAGGGAGGGCATATTAATATGCTGAGGAAATATAAAACCTGTGCTCAGACTCTAATTTTAGAACATTCATCACTGAGATGGTTTTCTTCCTCCTGCCCTAATTTTTTTTTTTTTTCAGGCTGTCAGTCTGTTGGAGTACATTAAGTTCGATGGTGACTCTCCTTTGTTAAACATTTCTCTCTTAAGGCCTTGCCCTTGTTAGGAATGGTGGGAGGCCAGAAAATGGGAGAATTCACGGCCCCTGGGTCTCTCTGGACTTGCCCTCTCACTGGAAAACCAAGAGCAGTAAGACACCAGCCACACAGACAGCACCCACTGACCAGTACGGACAAGGCCACTGTCACAGAAGCCATTTCACGATCATGAATCCAAGTTGGCTTTGCCCACTTTTGTTCTGAGGCATTGAGGTGACTGGCGGCCAAGTCATTTCCAAATTTGCGAGCACCACCGTAGGCATTCAATGAAATCCTTTGTCTTGGAGGAATAATCCAGAACAGGCTTGAATCTCTCGCTCTGTAACAGGCAAAGCGACTCCTATGACTTTATAGCGATTATTTCCCTTCTCTGGAGGGCAAGAGGAGGCTCTGGATTAGGGGGTCTCACCTCCACACTGACATTCTGAGCACCGTTTATTGTGCAGTGTTTTCCATGCATTGTGGGATATTTAGCAGCTCTGAACACCCACTGAATTATGACGGTACCCCCCTGCAGGCCTGTCACTAAACTACAAACATGAGGAAATATTCTTGGGGCGGAGATGTGGGGGAGGGCAAAATCTCTCTAAGCTATGAGAATAAAGTCCATCCTTTTGTTAAAAATGGATACCACCACCACTCTCAACCCAAATAACATCTCAGAGGTGCCAAGTTCCCCCCCAAACCCCCATCCTGGTAACCAGTCAGGGCTTCGCACAGTTGTTCACAAAGACACAGTCAGCAGCCGCCCTGTTCCTTTCCCACCTGTCCAACACGCGGATGCCATTTGCCGCTGTAGTCATCAGGTTGACACTATCAAGATCCCACTAGGGAGCCTCTACTCCAAGTTTTTACAGCCATTATGTGTCATTTGGTACAAATCTAGAGGCGAACTTGGGCAAGAGCCCAGCGGCAGGCCTTGGTGTCACCTTCGGAAGGCTGGCTTCCCAGTGGTGCTCGGCCAGGCAGAAACGCCGCAGCCTCCGCCCTGCAGTACTGGCCTGAGGTGGATTCTGTGTGCGCTCATCTAAGCACACATCCCAAGACCGCCACCTCTGCGGAGCTGGGGCCAAACAGTCTTCAAGCCTTGAGTGTCAAGGACATAATATCACTTACTTCAAATTTCAAGGCTAGTAGATGGGAGAGCCAAGGTGTGAGGGTGGGTTATCTGCCTCCAAAAGATCATGTCTTTTCTTTCACCATCACTGCATTCCTTTAGAAAAACTACACAGAATGCCTTGGTGACACCCTAAAGAGCATCCCCCACTTCCCTCACCCTCCTCACACACTAACACATCTATAGGTATATTTATGTGCCTACAGCACCCAATGAAGTAACTGCAGTACTGTTTGCTTTCATAGCCAATTTACTCAGCTGCCAGCAGAAGCTCTTCACAGGTTCTCTTTACAATTATGATATCATCTCTTTGCCTCTTGGAGATCACATGGACTTCTCTGGATACTGCATAAAGGCTCTGGGTTCCTACTTCAAGTTTGACGAAACAAGCGCACAGAGCCATTTACCACTTGACCAAAATAGCATAAATAGTAAGACAAATTTCAGAATATTTCAATTACCAGTTAGTGTTTTGGAAATAATGGAATAACAGTTTTATATTAACCAAATGCATCAGTCAGTTTTCTGGGATAACAACGAATAAATACTATCTAGTATACACACACACACACACACACACACACACACATATAAACATACACACACATGCATATATCTATATATATATATCTATAGAGATAAGTATAGCTATCTATATATATAAAAGCATGAAGAAGGAAAGAGTATAGTTGTATTTTAAGGTATGGCTCATGAAATTATGCAGGTGGGCCTCCCTGGTAGCCTAGGAAGTAAAGTCTCAGCACTAACACTGTCATGGCAGAGGAGCTGACCCACATAAGGCATATGTGGAGGCCATGCTCCCCTTAGCAGTGTATTTCAGTAAAATATACTTGTCTGCTCCCCAGTCTGCCTCTGGCTAATCCTCTCACCCACCCACCCCCATAAATATGCATTTATTTATGCATAAATAAGATCTTAAAAACAGAAGTATGGAGGCAAGCAAGTTCCAAATTTGTGGGGCACATTGACAGTCTGTTATTTCAAGTTCCTATTACAACATTGAGTCTGAAAACTGCAAAGCATGTCAGCAGGCTGAGTTCCTACATCTTGAGTTTTCCAGAGAAGATGCAATTTGTGTCATCTTTACCCCAAAGGCCTTCAACAAATTGGATGAGACCCACCCACATTATGGAGAGTGTTCTGCTTTACTATAAGTCTACTGATGTGATTATAATCCCCTCTATTAAATTCCTTCTCAGAATGTCTAGACTACTGTTACACCAAACAACTAGAACCATAGTCTATCCAAACTGACTATAGGGAGGCGGGGTGGGAGAGAGACACTCAGCGGTGGGGGAGGGGGGAGGGGAGGATAAGGGCACAAAATGGAAGAGAGGAGAATACAGGGGACCATGGAGATGGATCACGGGTGAATTGGTGGTGGGCTGCCCAAGGGGAATACAAAATGTAAAAGACACAAATAACAATAAAAAAAAAAGGAAAAAAAAATAAAGTTCAAAATGGACCTTTAAAAAAAAAATTAACCATCATTCAAAGAAGAAAACTAAGGCAAAAGTGTTATTCTTGGCATCTATTAATTGCTCCAAGGGAGACTGGTCCTTTCAATTTCAGCAGAAAGGAGGCTGCTGACTACAAAGATATATTACATAATTACAATACAAAAAACAAGAACAGGCCAGCACTTTCCTGGCAAGAAGCGTAGCCAACCATGCCTGCCACAGCCACCCAGGATGCCACAGGAATAAACACAACAGAATGGGTTCCTTCCTTGAAATCTATGCTTAAAGATTGGATCTGAATTGTTAGATAAGTCTCCTTGTTAACAGATAAGGTGTGTCACACTCATGGAAATAATGGGATTTTCAAGACCTCTGAAAATCTGCCTCCCACCTAAACTCTTCTTCAATCATCTAATATTCTTAAGGGTGTTCATTGATGGTAAGCACAGAAAAATACACTCTGAACTCTTCTAGAGACAAGCATATGGAGACTGAGTGTAAGTTAACAAGTTCCCTGTGCAAGAGGGTGTTTCCACTGCCCACCATTCCTTCCAGAGCTGTCTGAATCCTTGGATTGGTTTCAGAGATTTTATATCACTGAGGTTCTTGGGTTTTGTTTACTATGTTTTCCCTCCAATAAAAATGATCAGTGGAGAGAGGTCCTGAGTGCTACAAGGAGAATACATTGCAGGATGTTATTAAAAACTAGCTTGGGATCCCGTGTCAGCTTCTTCCTACAACTCATATCAGACCTGGTTCTAATTCTTTGTGCTATGTTCACTGGCCTCTGTAGAGCAAAATGTCCATTTGTAGAGCTTTTGTGAAATGCTTAAATATTACCAGAAAAACTCAGTTGTTCTAGAGCAAGCAGGGCTCCCAGATGCATTCCTCCATATCCTCCTTGACTCTCTGACCTTGGACACTTAACTATCGCTACTCTTGCCTCAGTTAATCTACCAGCCATATTGAAATGGTATTAACATTTGTATTTCTTCCTCCTACCTACTAAGTCATAAAGCAGGATGTTGGGACACTCTGTAATCTTAAAATACGTAAATCAAGCATAGCAAAAAAAAAATAGAAACTATAGATATCATCATCTTAGGTCAAAAACAAGATTTAAATTCCAGGTTCTGGTAGTGAAAGGCTAGTGGGTGTAAATTCTGTCGGTTGGCTCATAGCACTTGCCCACATGTTTAACAAGTTCACCCTGAGATCAAGGAGTCTTCAGTGAAACACAACCTCACAGCACAGTAGCTTTGTTATAATAGCAGAGTGACAAAATTGGAGACAGATGGCTGCTCAGCAGCAGGTTTCTTAAATGAATTGACTATTGATGAAATGTGCTAGACTGATGGTGCCAGTGACTAAGCCTGTGCTTAGAGGGGGAGATCAAGGCAGACAAGCACAATGGCCTGGGCAGCCTCGCCTCAATTTACCCCACCACAGTTCCAGGTGCTACCTGGGTGAACTGCCAAGTTCCCAAAAGGGAACTAGTATCTGCACTCATGGAGTGTTGTGGATAAAGAACAGTCAGCCCTGTTTACTCCTCACACTGGTAGAGAAAATGCCCGTCAGTGTGGATTGTATGAGGATGGGAGAAAGATCAGGACTCTTCTCTTGGTCATTTTCCTGTGCTCATTTCTTGGGAAGGAGAGAGGCTGAGAGAAGACAGTGCAGTCCTCATGAGCCCATTAACTGAATCGTTCTAGCATAATCCATAAGGATTTGGTGTGGTGCTCATCAACTCCCCCTAAAATATAACAGCCCCAACCATCACTTCTTCTAATTCCATACAGTCTAGTCAGTTCTCCAAAGCTCCAGTAAATATCAGAATGTCATTCTCAAATATCAAAGGATTTCAGCCAATCCTAATGGCCCAATTCTGTTTTTTGAACCTTTTTCTTAAAGGAGAGTCAAATTTTGGGGTAACACTTCAGTGTGGTAATTTTTAGGTACCTCTAGCACCCATTGTCAGTCATTGTGAATCAATGACAAAGAGAAATCATACTCCAATAAAACTGACTGAAACAAAGAAAGCTAGGGCTCCCTACAAACTGAGTGCCTTCAGCTGAGAGCATCAGTGGTTCTCAACTGGTTGACCTATCCCATTATCCTTTTGCTCAATGCATGGTTCAATACCAGACTGGATTTGTTTATGTAGCACAAATGCATTCCTGGGACCAGCTGTAGGAAGCATCAGGGCTGGATGGGATATGACTGTAACCTTAAATTACACTCTGGTGTGACATTCAAGAAATAGCAGCAATCATTACAAGTCACACAGAACACACGCTACAACCACTTCAGGGAAGCCCTGAATACCTGATGCACACAGTCCCCGTCTGAGGAGCTCACCATACACATACAGGGACATGTCCCTGACTCAGTCAGATACAAACAATCTGCATAAGCAGTGGGACCCGGTTAGACCTGGCCAGTCAACCTAGTCAGAGCCCCTGTTGAAAAGCTGGATGACAGACCTACAGAGAAAGTGATCAAAAAGGAGTGACACTTCAGAAGTTGAGAGACACTCCAAGGCCAGGCACCAAGCAGAAACTGCTGGGGGGGAGTGGGGGGGATGCCAAAGCAAGAAGTCAATCAAAGGGAACAACAGAAGTGGACCAGAATCACTGTCACCATAATGGTGGAATGGGAGGAGAGGGGACAATCTTTCCTTCTCCCTCAACTTGAATGACCTAGCATGAAGCCATGCTCTAGGACTATTGAATGAATTGTCAGTCTCTCTGGCTTTTCTCACATACTTTTTTTTTGCCCACTTAATCTGAACATATTCCTGTCACCTCCACTTCACAAAAGCCTAGCATATCATCCCACTGTTGTGCGGGGTCAGCTAAATGTGAAGGGGTGCGCCATGTACCCACCTTGGCATGGACTTATAATGACTAGCTACTTTCAGCACCAGAATTGGTTTCCTAGGCAGTCTGTGGCTAAAGGTGGGTTTGCTTATGCAATTCTCCACTGAGGTATTCAACAGTCTTGATGAATGTTTACAAAATACTCAGCAATGTACAAGGCACCCACAGATACGAATGAAAATTATAAATGAACATCAACCTCAAGTACATTGCCAGAACTTGAAATTCCAAGTCCACAGCGTTCTGATTGTGCAGAAGCAAAAGCATCCCATCTTCAACATTTCTGGCCAGAGATTATAAAACAAATTCCACTGTTAACTAAACACCAACACTGCCAATGGATCAATAAGAGTTGAACAGGGTTTAGTTATATAGACATTTGAGAAAACTACAGTTAAACATTTAGGACAACTGATTGAAAGGTTAGTCTTCTATACAAAAGATGAAGCATTAGAGCAATTGCAAAGACACTTTCAGTGGTATGTTCCTAGTATTCCAGTCTGTCCAGGTTTGGGTGGCAGGTGGGAGGAGGGCAATGGCAGTTCCTATTGGGATTCAGAGGAAGTCTGGATCCAGAGAAACATACAAATGTCTGCCTCGCTTTCAAATATTTTAGCAAACGAAAGAGTTGCTGTTAGCCCCCAAACACCCCTCTGTAAGTTAGAAAAAGATCCATCTCCTAGGATATAGAACCCCATGCCAGGGCTAATGCCCCCGCAAGCAGAGTAAGCTGAACATCTGTCCTCATTGCCCCTCTTGCCAAAGTGTCTTTGTGCACTGAATGAGCTGCAAACTCTTACCTGGCACAGAGAAGGGAGGAAGAGGAGAGAATCAGAGACACCAAGAAAATACACACTTTAAGATGGTGGCCAAGGAAGCTCCTGGGCTCACCTCCTCCCATGGGCACTCCAAATATATAGCTCTATGTGGAGCATTCTCCCTGAAAAAGGTCTGCAAATGAGCTGAACAACTCCTTCACAAGAGAAAAAGGACCTCACCAAAATGGGTAGAGGACAAAGACAAACACAATGTCCCACCAAAGAATTCCACCCCTGCCGTGGTGACCCGCAGTCAGGAAGGATCTCATAAATAAGGCGCTTTGCCCAGAGGATTCCAGAGTTCATGCCTCACACCAGGGAGCCCAAGACAGAATCTGCACCAGAGAGATAGGTCCCCCAGATATGCACATTTGAAAACCAACCATGTTTGTAGCAAGGACACCCAAGAGGCGGTGAGGAACACAGTGTGCACTCGAAAAAGGTAATCACAGAGTCACTTGCCCTGGAACCTAGTACAAAAGCAAGCATCTGAAAAGCACCTAGATGACACCTAACAGACTGCAGAAAATCTTGAATCATCTGCCAGGGGAGCAAGAGGATCTCTCTGGGAACAGAGTCTCCAGTGACTGCCAATTTTGTACTAACTTTGGCCTTTCTAGAGCCAGAGCTGGAGGGGGCATTTTAGCACTCCCCCCCCCATCTTGCTGGAGCCAGGGGACTCACTGCACCAGTCTCCATCCCCACAGGAGCATGGTGCCAGCACAGAAGCCAAAGGAACACTCAGGGAACATAGCCTGGGAATACTATCTTTGCATACTCGGTCTCACTACATTTTGCCAGGACCTCCCAGAAAGATTATACACTCATCTAGAAACCCAGTTACTGTATTGATCCCTGAGGGGAGTCCTCCACAAAACTGAGTCTGAAGGTCAGCATTTATGATCACAGCCACACAGAACCATACATACGGGCATACTTTAAAAGCTACTATCTGAGGTATGGTCTCCCATCAACCTGAAACTAGGTGTTGAAAGACATCCCTTCCTGTGGAACAATGACAAGTCTTGCCACACAGTCAACACTGGGGATCCTGGATGAATGAATAAAGATGAAAAAATATATGTGATGGACTACTACTTAGTCATGAAAAAGAATGAAATCTTGTCATTTGTGACAACATGGATATACCCTGAGAATATTATGCCAAGTGATTAAGTCAGACAGAGATCAATGACACATGATTCTACTTGTATGTGAAATATAAAAAAACAAAACAACTAAGCTAAATCAGGCAGAAAGCAGATTGGTGGTTGCCAGAGGGGTAGAAGACTATAGAAATGGGTGAAATGTTAGAAAGGGTTCAAGAGGAACAAACTTCCAATTGCAAAATAAACAGAAGACATACTGTACAGCAACAATATGCAATTAATACTATAATATACACCAATGATACATGATCATATGGTATTGCGAAGTCAGTAGGAAAAAAGGATAAACAGACTTATGTGGTAACCATTCGGCAATTTATACAAGTTTAAAATCATTGTATTACATCTGAAAATAAATTGTCAATTACATTTCAGTAAAAAAGAACAAAACCTTTTTTTTTTAAATTACAGAAAAACAAACTAAGAGGCATAGAGGGGAGGAGGAAAAAAGAAGCGAAGAAAATAAAATACACAAGAGGGAAGGAAAAGTGAAACTTGAAAAAAAAGGAAAGGGAGTTAGATGCTTTAGACTAGTCTAAAGGACCAGTGAGTGCTGGGTTGTGATGGAGAGGCTCGGTAACTCTCTAATGTACTCACGTGGTTAAAACCAACATACCTATTTTGAAGACTGACTTGTGATGCACTGTACCACAAAAAAACAATTTCTCTCCGACCTCTCCCCAGCTGGCAAGTGATGTGATTTTGGAGATTCCTTTAGCAGGCTGGGGACAACCTCTTTATAGCAAATGATATTTCCTAGATCAATACCCTCGTTACCAATTTAGATTTCAGAACTGAGAGATATCTTAAGATTTCATTAAAATAGCTTAAAATAGCCCTGATCATTAGCAGCTCAGTTCTTGTCTATGGAAACTCCCAACAGCCAACTGAGAGCTAAGCCCTATGCACAAGTATCCTTATTTTGTGGGTGCTTACAGGAAGAGAGTGGCTCTAAGAGGAATAAGGGACACAAAATATAACTCGCCTGTTGAATGCTTTGATCATAGTGCTCCAAATGTCACGTCGTGGTTTTTTTGGGGGGGTTGGTTTTTTGTGTGTTGTTATTGTTCTTTCAATCATTCCACATAGGCTTATTGAGTCCCTGCCTGGGCATTAAATACTGAGCCAGGCTTTGCAAACAGAACAATGAGAAAGAGTTAAACTCTGCCCTCGAGGAACACGCAATCTCATTTTAAAAGAAATGCACATTTCATTAATCCATTAGTAAGCATACTAAGCAGTATATAAGTATAACAAAAGCATATGTAACACAAGTAGAACTGAGCTCAAGTACAGGCTAGTAACTGTGGTATCTGTCCCAGGTCTGCAGAATATAACATATGAACTGGTATCAGCGAAGTGAACAGAGGTTGGCCAAAGAGGGAAGAAAGGAACAGAAGAGAACAGGACCATGAAGCCAACATGCTCCCACCCAGATGGAGCGGAGCACAGGGCACAGCTGGGATGAGGCTGACAGGTTCTGGAAGGGCAAGTTAGAGGTGACCTGTTCACTGTCTGTAGACTTAGTTGTAGTTTCTCTTTGTCTCAGTCGTCTCCTTTTTAACTACCTAGAAAGCAGTACCTGATCTCTAGCGTGTGAGCTGACTGCAGTGTGTAGTTAACCATGGGGTTTCAAACCAGGGGGTAGCCCAAGACCCCAAATCCCCTTCTCTCTCTTCCCCAGATCTTCTGGATCTGCAAACAAAGCTGCCACACCACCCAAGAGATGACACTTCTTCCTCTGCCTCGCTTGGATTACAGAGCCCTCAGTAACTCCCATTAGTAGGAGCATCCGGAACGCCCTTTAGGCTGCCCTGCTGCTCTGTGGGAACAGAACACAGCCTCTTAATATTAACATGCCGTTTCCTCTGAGAAGGTCAAATAGCACAAATGACTTCACTATCTCCTTCCCGGGTCTGTATCCCTGCCACTTAATCATTTTAATTCATTTCCAATTTATTAGAAAAGGGAAATGTCAAGAAAGAATTCCAAAATTCATGTAAGTTTGAGTAATTGTCCTAAAAATATATGAAGGATTTCATTTCTTTTCACTTTCCTTTCTCTTGTCAGGTTTAGTTAATGGGACATACTATAGAGGGAATCAAGGGGTTCCGCTAACATTTACAATATGCACTTTTGTAGCTAGAGTAAGAAATAGGCAGAAATTTTTCTGCTCCAGGGATTGCTGGAGTTTGAGGCATAGTGCAGCTGAGGTAAAGAAGATGAGGTCTGCTCTGAATTTTCAACTCTGGACAATCGACAGTGGCAGCTGAGAGCAGACTCGAGGGCTCGGAGGTGACAGATCTCAGCAGGAAGGGCTGTGTGGTTGGCCTGAGAGTGTGAGTCACACGGGCCCGTCCCTGGTCGAATGTGAAGAGGACTCACAGGCTCTTGAGCCTGACAAGCCACAGTTAAATTTTGGCTTAGCTATTTACCAGGTTATGATCTTGAAATGGAAAGGAGAAGGTCAAAGGATCACACATCAGATTTCAAGACCTCAGATCACATTACTGACATCTCTCCAACCAAGGGGCAAATGTCCCAGTCCTCACACCCTATGCACACAGAGCAGCACCTGACCAGTAAGACCTCATGGGGGATGAGTCTGTATTCCCAGCCTCTACTGCAGGGTCACCTGCCCTCTTCAGCTTTCAAGTCTTCTTTCAAGTCTTTCCAGGTCTCCACTGGAAACTCCCAAGGGCACAGAAAGAAATCCATCTCTAATAGCACCACTGGTCTACCAGGTTTGGAGTACTGTCCCTCTCAGAAGCCTCCCATTTCCTTCTAGAATTCAAGCCCCTCACCAGTCCCACTGTCT
>PVIJ01019797.1:8373-22681 GCA_004024925.1 Scalopus aquaticus | reverse complement strand
TTTTTGTTTCCATTTCATTTAGTTCTGCTTTGATTTTTATTATTTCCTTTCTTAAACTTTCTTTTGGGGTTTTTTGTTGTTCATTTTCTAGTTCTTTGAGATGTGAGATTAAATTGTTTCTTTGACTTGTTTCTTGTTTCTTGATGTGAGCTTGTAATGCTATATATTTTCCTCTTATTACTGCTTTTGCTGTGTCCCAAACGTTCTGGAAAGTTATGTCCTCATTGTCATTCAGTTCCAGGTATTTTTTAATTTCTTCTTTGATCTCTTCGTTGATCCATTGGTTTTCCAGTAATGTGGGTTTCAGTCTCCATGAGGTAAGGAGGTTTCTTTTTTCCTTTCTAGGATTTATTTCCAGTTTGACTCCTTTATGATCGGAGAAGAAGGCTGGTACGATTTTGATCTTAGTGTATCTGTTGAGGTTTGTTTTGTGGCCTAATATGTGATCGATCCTGGAGTATGTTCCGTGTGCACTTGAGAAAAATGTGTATTCAATTTTTCGGGGGTGAAGTGATCGGTAGATATCTATTCATCCCATGTGGTCTAGGTCCTTATTTAGAGCTTTAATGTCCTTGGTTACTTTCTGTCTTCTTGATCTGTCTAATAGAGAAAGTGGGGTGTTGAGATCTCCTACTATGTATGTATTTTCTTTTTTCTTTTTTTTTTTTTTAAAGATTTTATTTATTTATACATGCAAGCTGGGGTACAGTCCAGAGGCGTGGGGCGGCGAGAGGATTCACCAGGGACAGAGCGGGGAGCAGAACAGGCAGATCAGAAGTACACTGCTGAGGGGAGCAGCGGGCGAGGCAGGAGAGGTCTGCCGCACCATGTGGGATTCTCCCCAGCTGGGCGTGGAACTCGCATCGTGCACTGCTGACAGCTCCACAGCACAGCACTCAACCGCCGCGCCACCGGGGAGGCCCTGTATGTATTTTCTTTAATGTCTGCTTTCAGGGATGATAATAATTGTCTGATATATTTTGGTGCTCCTTCATTTGGGGAGTATATATTGATGATTATTATATCCTCCTGTTTTATTGTCCCCTTTATTATGATGTAGTGGCCAGCTTTGTCTTTTTTTACCTTCTTAAGTTTGAAGTCTATTTTATCTGATATAAGTATAGCTGTTCCTGCCTTTTTTCTTGGTCCATTTGCTTGTAGGATTGTTTTCCATCCTTTAACTATTAATCTCTGTTTATCTTCCGCAATTAAGTGTGTTTCTTGTAGACAGCAGAAGGTTGGGTTCTGTTTTTTGATCCAGAGCATGATGAAATCTTAGTGATTGGCCTGTTGGCTAAAATATGGGTCATATGGTACTGTTAGGTGGGTCTTGAGGAGCATGGACAGTGTCCCAGGTGATTTTATTACAGTGTTTTCAAGTAAGAGGAGACTAGTTTCCTCAGACATAGGGAGGCAAGTTGCTTCCCCCAGGCAAGAGGCTCAGAATGACTGGGAAATGTCTTGTCCTTTCTCTGGACACTGGAAGAGGCTGCGAATTCAGCTGAGATAATTCTGTGACCACAATTAAACATTGCATTTGGTTTTCAGCTACCTCAGACCTTTGGCTATGCCAAGAAAGCCTGCTCATTCTCTGACTAAGACTTGAGCTGAACGTTTAAAGCCCTGGTTTATAATTTTTTTTCTCTGAGTTCTCCAGGGTACCCAGACGTATCCATCTCCTTACCATGCTTATATTGCCTAACAAGTGTAGCAGCCACTTGAGCCCTCACCCATGTGGCTGAAGATACATAATCTGACTCAATGCCACTGGACACCATGGATAACCAGCACCCCATTTCCTACTGGTAAGAATCACATTGCTGCTCTGAAACCCAAAGCAACCCACAAACTCATCTCTGAGGATTTGTTCCCTGGATATTCAGCCAGATCCTATTTGGGTAACACAAAACATACCGGTTGTCTATAGACAGAATTTTTAAAAATCACAATTCAGTTTAAAGTTGATTTGGGGGCCTCCCTGGGGACACAACAGGTTAAGCACAGCACTATGAAGCTATCCAGAGCCACTGCAGCACAAGTTTGATACCCGGTCAGGGAGATTCCCTCATGGCTCAGTAGACTTCTTCTGTCTCGCCCACTGCTCCCCTCAGCAGTGTACTTCAGTCAGTCTGCCTATTCTGCTCCCCTCTCTGTCTCTGATGAATCTTTTCACCCCCACACCTCTGGCCTACACCCCAGCTTGTATGGATAAATAAATCTTTCAAAAAAATAAAAAAATAAAGTTGATTTGGCTATAAAAAGTTTAAAAAGAGAACTCTAAGGAATCACCAAAGTAGCAAATACAGAGAGAAACTTCCATTCCTAGAGATGAGGGAAGCAAGGGAAGAGGTGGAATTATTAAAGACTCTTGGAACCAGAACTCATACCTGTGAAAGAAATGTTTGGCTGCCAATGAAGTCTCTCTGGGGAGCACAATGAAGCTGACTCACAAAGTGCAGGTAATGCAAATGGGGTTGTTACTCTGGGAAAAAACTGCTTTTGCCCCTTGCCCCCTGAAAAACTTCTAGTCAACACGAAGCCCCCAGAAAGCTCCAGAAACAAAAACAGGAAGGAGCAAGTTTTTCCTTGTTACCCAGGCTTCCACTTTCTCTAGCACCCCCTAACGGGGCAACAGGCAAAGCAAAAATATAGACCTCCCACAGCATCCAGATTGTACCAACAGTGAGGTGAATACCTTTTTTTTTAGGTGTTTTTATTTATGCACATACAAGAAATGGGGTCTAGGCCAAAGGTGTGGGAGGTAAGAGGATTCACCACAGAGTGAGGAGCAGAACAGGCAGATTGACTCAAATACACTGCTGGGGGGAGCAGCAGGCAAGGCAGGATAGGTCTGCTGCGCCATGTGGGTTAGCTCCCTGGCTGGGGATTGAACTCATGCCACAGTGGCTGGTGATAGCTTGATAGTGCTGAGACTTTAACCCCTGTGCCACCAGGGAGGCCCTACACACTGTTCGTTAGGGAAAGATTAGTGTGTGTAGAACACTGAAGAAAAGACAAGTGTGTGGTGGATTTAAAACATCTACAGATTCTTTGCCATTCTTCCCCTCAAGAGAAACCAAATTTGGGCCTCCCTGGTGGCACAGAGGTTGGGCGCTGCGCTGTGGAGCTGTCAGCACAGTGATGCGAGTTCGATGCCCAGCTGGGGAGAATCCCACATGGCGGGGCAGACCTCTCCTGCCTCGCCCGCTGCTCTCCTCAGCAGTGTATTTCTGATCTGCCTGTTCTGCTCCCCGCTCTGTCTCTGGTGAACCCTCTCGCCGCCCTGTGCCTCTGGCCTATACCCCAGCTTGTATAAATAAGTAAATCTTTAAAAAAAAAAAAAAAATGAGAGAAACCAAATTTCCCTCCTTCTGCATGAGTTCACTTTAGTAACTTGCATCTAGTGAACAGAATGTGGTAGAAATGATGCTGTGACTTTTTTTTTTAATTAAAAAAATTTTTTACATTGTTGTTCATGTATTTACACTATTTGATTTCTCCTTTCAGGTGTAGTCCACATAAATATCCCACCACCACATCACCTGTGAACCATCTCCGTGGTCCCTTGTGCTCTTCCCACCCATTTTGATCTCTTTTCCTCCCCCTCTTTGCGTTAAACCTCAGATCTATAGTTGCCTACAAGTTTTATCTTTTTTTTTTTTAACCCTATGTTTGGTTTCCTTATATTCTGTCTATAAGTGATGTCATCTGATATTTTTCTCTTTCCGACTTATATCACTGAGCATAATCCCTTCCAGCTGCACCCACGTTGCTGCAAAAGGCATGAGTTTATCTTTTTTGATTGCTGAATAGTATTCCATTGTGTATATATACATCTTGACCAGTCATCTGTTTTGGGGCATTTAGGTTGTTTCCATGTTAGCTATTATAACTAGTGCTGCAATAAACATAGGAGTCAGGTTTCCTTTTGAATTAATGTTTGTGTGTCCTTTGAGTAGATTACTAGGAGTGGAATTGCTGGGTCATATGGTAGTTCCATTTTTAGTAATTTGAGGATCCTCCACACAGCCTTCCATAGTGGTTGGACCAGTCTGCATCCCCACCAGTAGTATAAGAGGGTTCCTTTAACTCCACATCCTTGCCAGCATTTGTTGTTGTTAGTTTTTTTTAACGTGGGCCATTCTTACTGGTGTGAGGTGATAAACTTGTTGTGGTTTTGATTTAATGATATGTGGCATTCAATGCTGGTGATAAAAAGTAATACCAAGAAAAGGCAATGCAGCTTTCTTTCTGGCTCACTTACCTGTGCTCATCTTTGGAACTTGGCCAGTGGTTGTGAGAAAGTAGGAAGGACTAGGATGCAGCAAGTGAGACACCCTGGGCAAATAGCAGGGGCCCCAAAACTTCAGCTACGAAATATTATAGTGCAATATTTTAAAAAATTCATTAAAAAAAATCTGAGAACAAAATACCAAATTTTAGATAGAGAACTGCTAGGTCTGGACTTGTGTAACTCTCCTCACTTGCCTTACTCTAATACCTGTCCTGTCAGATTCCGTCTTGATGTAGCGTTGACATTGTGTTCACGGATTTTGGGGGCATTGATTTTGATCTTTTAAAATATTATTTATTTTGATCACTGTAGTGGTCTAGAAGTGACACCTCCCCCTCTTCCCCCTTCATGTCTACTCAGAACCTCAGAATGTGACTTTAGTTGGACATAGGGTCACTGCAGATGTAATTAGTTAAGATAAGGTCATGTTGGATTAGGGTTGGCCCTAACGCCACTGATTGGTGTCATTGTAAGGTGAGGGAGAGCTAGAGGCAAACAGAGCAGATATGTAGACAAGTCAGTGATGTGAAAACAGAGGCAAGAACTGGCTAGATGATGCCACAAGCCAAGAGTGGCCAGGAGCCACC
The DNA here is from genome assembly GCA_004024925.1 of Scalopus aquaticus. Lineage (NCBI taxonomy): Eukaryota > Metazoa > Chordata > Mammalia > Eulipotyphla > Talpidae > Scalopus > Scalopus aquaticus. The sequence continues at coordinate 17,800 of PVIJ01019797.1, read as the reverse complement.
AAAGTTAGGCAAAGTGAGGAAAGGATTCTACCTTGGACCATCAGAGGGAGTGTGGCCTTGCTAACGCACTGATTTCGTACTTCCAGCTTCCAGGATGGTGAGAAGATTATTTCTGTGGTTTTAAGACACCCATTTTATGGTACTAATAAAATTACAGAGGCCCCTTTTGTGCCCCTTTAAATCCCACACCCAAGAATGTCTTGGCCAGGACATTTTGTTACAGAGGGAGGGAGAGGGAGAGGATGGTGCAGAGCAGCAGGAATTCACTGACACCTACAACTCGTGTAAAGTATTAACAAAATCAACTTGCTGTGGGAAAAGTTGATTTTTGGAACAGACTCACTTTTTAAGTTTTTTTTTATTACAATTAAAATTGCACAAAAGCAAATCAATTAATTTCAATCAAAATAACTCATGTTTACACCATATAAAACAAACTGTACAATAAAATATATAAAATGTTTTCACATTTTGTACTTCAATCATCATCATCTTCTTCTTCATCACTGATCACATACTTTTTATGCTTTTTACTTGCTTTTTCATCATCTTCTGCTTTTCTCTTTCCAGAAGGTTCACCTTCCTAAACAGATAACATTTAAAAAAAATCTTAGTAGGAAATATTTCTCGAAAGGTTTATCATTCATCCCTGAGTTGACTGACCCTCAGAAATCTTTCCCACCCAAATAACTATAACAACATTCACCAGATAAAACCAGTGGTCAAGGTCATGGCCAGTTTCTAAACCTAGAAGCTACTAGACGCCTTCTAACTGACAACTGTGAGAAGTAACTACAAACTGACTATAAAGCCCAACTTCAGAATTGTGAGGGAGAGCTAAAGCAGTTATAACCAGATCTCTCAGATGGAAGCTTCTGCACTGGAGAAGACAAATAGGAAACTGGAAAGCGGGTTTGCCTTTGGAAGGGGCAGGGTTCTCCCAAGCAGTTTTGCCTGTGTAAGCACTTGTCCTGTTGAATAATTTTACCATGATCAGAAAATTACTTCAAATTTTTCCTCAGCTTACTTGGCATTTTACTTCTTTTAAAATTCAGCACTGTAGGGCCTCCCTGGTGGCGTAGGGGTTGAAGAAATCCGGAAATCTGGAAATCCTGCCAGAACTGGCTCCCCAACAGCTACAGGTCAGCACTCAAACCCACAGCAAAGGTAAGCAGGTCTGCTGCTACTCCCAGGGTTTTGAAAGTAGTGGAATTAATTCTTCAGGAGATCTCATTTTGTGAAATTAGGAATGTGGGGTTTTTTGCCTCACTACAAGTATAAATATGCAACAAATGACAGAAGTATTCTTATTGTATGGAAACAAAACTTGTTAATGCAGTCATGAGTGCAGGTCCCTGCAGAGGCAGACACAGTGGCTCACAGTTGCAAAGAAGTTGTCTTCCAACATTTACTTTTCAGCCTAATTGTAAAACTCAGACATTTTTTTCCAAGCTAGTATTTAAAACAACTCCAGACTTTAGCCCAAAATATATCTCAAATATACATAAATTAGGCTGTTTTAAATAGAAGAGACCAACAACTAAGAATGTCAAGGCTTCTAGGGAAAATGCACTCAGAATCTCAATCATGAGATGCCTTAATCCCTCCCCCGACAGGGAACTCTTCCACTGAGGTGGGTTGGGTTGGGACTGTCCTGCTTCCAAGTCACCAGTGTCCCCATAAACAATGGAGGGGGGACTCTCACAGTAAGGCAGGCCTGCCAAGGGGGAAAAGAAGCTCCGGGAGGGAGCACTAACAGAGGAGAGACTAGGAGAGAAGCCATAGCCCTGGGCAACACATTCTAAGTCATCCTTCCAGGCAGGGCAAGTCTTTAATCTAAGCAAGTTGAGGGTGGCCTTCATTCCATCCCTCTCCATTATCCCCATGTTTCTTTCCACTTGGATCTTTCCTTTTTCCAGTTTCTCCTCCTATTCAGTATTTACTATTGAAATAATTTAGGGTTTCTACAGCTTTTATTAAAAATTTTCATCATTTTTTTTTCTTTTCGTAACTTCAACTATGTTGGGGAAGGGAAACTAGCATCTCCTGTTCAGCTGCTACACGTCACTGTGCCATCACTTCTATGTCTGTTATTTACTAGAAGGCAGCAAGCCTAGGCCGCAAGGAACATTTAAGGAATCCGACTCAAAAACATGAGATGACCTGCCCAAGGCCACACACATAGTAACACAAGTTTGTTCTAACCCAGACTCCGTACTTCCCCCATATCAAAGAATGCTCTAGTGATAATGATGGTTCTTTGGTGTGGGAACTTAGGGTATGAAAACTCCCCTGTGTCTAAGAGGCGTACCGGGGCTCCTGGTGTTTGGGTGAGGCTTAGATGTACAAATCAGGAGGGAAACCTAGAGCACGGATAACCCCTTGCATCCTCTTCCATTTGAACTAAGCTAATATGAGGAGGCAGTGACAGGGGTGAGGTGAGTAGTCCAGGCAGAAGCAAAATTTTTGTTGTCAGGAGAGGGGAAGGGAAGGGTACAGAAAGACTTAACAGGTTTTGTGCAAGGAAAGTGGACGGTAGCTTCTATAAAGGGTAACTGGGAAGCATTGCATTTTCTTTTTCCCAGTTAACAGTGGTCTATAATTCCCCAGCCTAGAAGGCTATCTGATGGAACACATTAAAAAATCTCATTTGTGAGACTACTAGGCATAAACAGACGTTCCACTGCATTTCTCAATTTTCATTCACAGTTTCTGCTTGCCAAGAAATAAAACAGCATCTGCTTAGATGAGGATTCCCATTTGCCAACAATTCAACACACTGTAAATGTGTCATTAATATTTCCTACCTAATTTAAAACAAATATGGTGCAGAATAATTTAGCAATTTCTGTCTAGTTATCTTCCACACAGCATGCTAATTCCAAGAATAACTGGCAAGTATTAAGTGTTGTGATTGACAAACAGTAATGCAAGAAATTAACTCTACTTCACCCGAGAAAAGAGCTCACAGACGCTCACAGTTCATAGAAGGCCAAATGATCAAAATATATTAAAATAATGGATAATAGGAACACAGTATTTATTTCCTGCAATATGGTTGAACAATTCTTTAACTCTCTTAATGAAAATAACTAATAATGATGGGACAATATAAACAAGTTACTGTGACAACAAGAAAATAAGGCATAATCAAAGGCTAAAAATTAAGTGAGAGCAAGAACTCAGGGAGGTAAAGCAGGCTTGCTCCTTGAAGACACCAAACTGTGTGAAAATGCCTTGCAGAGTGCTGAGGACAGGAGACAAAGACCAAATGGAACAAATTAATAGCTAATCCCAAAGAATTACACCTTTAATGTAAACTCGAACCAGCAGTAAGCCCAGGCCCATTTCTCTCAGCAAACATTTCTGGGAAAGGGTCAGGTAAAAAATGTCTCAGATTTTATGAAACATATAGTTTCTGTTGCAACTATTCAACTCTACCACTTTAGCAGGAAATCTACCACAGACTATACATAAATAAGCATGGGTGGGTTTTGATTAAAATTAAAAAACAAAACATAGATGGCAGGCTAGTCTAGGTCAATGGGATATAATTTACATACTCATGCTCTAAAATGACTGTAGCAAAACTTCCAATTTCAAACACTGGTACTCCTAAAATTTTTAAAGGATACTGTAAAAAATATAAATTCTTGTAATTTTACTTAGAAATAATTTATTATTTCAATAATAAATGGAAATTTATTTTTAATTTATTGAATTACTCATTAAAATTTAAAATATTTTGTCAATAAAATATTTTGTCTAAACAATGAAGAAAAAAGTTTTTCTCCTACTGTAAGAATGAGGCATGCTCTGAACTGCCTATACTGAAAGACCCAGTTCTCTAGTTGAACCCTGATATCTCAGTGCCCAGGCCTTTCCTTCTACCAGGCAGGCCCATCCTGGCCTCTGTGCCCTGCAAGCTAACACTTTCTCCAACAACCAGAGAGAGGTCTCCTTCCCTGAGCAGCCTTCCCACCCCCACACCCCCCAGCACAGCTGTCAGACCCCTCGGGGCCCCTCCTCATCCTGTCTCTGCATTTATCTTGCTGGGTCCTGGGTCTCTGTGCCTGGGCTGTGAGCTCCTCTACATTCTAGGAGTTGGCTCCTTATACAGGGGAAAACCCTAGAACTGAAGCAATTTGGCTTTACCTCATCACTGTTGAGTTTCTTTGCTTTGAGTAATCTTTGTGCCTTATCTTCTTCTGATCCCTCGTCACTGTCTGAAGAATAGATTCTGGCCCGTTCCTCTGAAAGCAAAGGAATTAGACTGTGAGTGACTTTTCAAAGACAGCAATCTCTTCATTCCTGGATTCTCCTCATTCCTTGCCTATCTGACTACGGGACAGAACTTTTTAATCTTTGATAAACTGAATATTATATAACTTTCTCCTAAAAGTATCCTCAACTTTTTTGTTTTATTCAGTTTTCACGTGGTTCATTTTTATAATTATTCTATTTCTGTCGGAAATTATAGCACTAACAAAAAATAGATTAAGAAAAGGTCTCTGTACTACAGTTCCAAAATAAGTAAAGGGTACACAGGTAGAACACATATGGAACAAATATAGTCACTGCAAGAAAAGGAGAAAGGCATTTTATAGGATGGCCAGAGAAAGGGAAATGTCGGTCTTCTAGTAATTTTCTTTGCAATAGGACAAAACATAGATATATGATTACACAAAGGTGTATGTTACAAAGTTCAATCTAAACTAATCTGGGAGTATTAGAAACTTATTTTACAGATAAGGCATATGACATATTCAGATATATGAAGTCACTTGCCCAAAGGTGATGAGAGGTAAGAGCAATAACAACAGATTAGGTAACATTTATTTCGTATTTGTTACGTGTCAAGGACTCAGCAAATTATATGTATTATATCATTTAATTCTCAAGAATTAATCCTATTGTTTATAAGTACTATAACGAATAGTTGGCGGTTTTCCTAATGAGGTAACAGAGGGGAGGTAAATTGAGAAAAGTCGTCTAATTAAAAAGTTGCAGTACTGAGGTCAGCACAGGCAGAATCAGGATCTTGCCCGAGTCGTCTACCTTCAGGTCTAGTTTGCTTTTCGGCATGTCACCTTATGTTAGCTGTGGCGACACTGCTGGGGACAAACACATGGTGCAGCGCTATGGCTGAGACAGACATCTCAAGTCAGATGACCTGGGTTCAAGAATTACCCACTTTCAACTATGTGTCTCTGGGCAACTTAACATTTCAAAATCTCACATTTCACAGTAAGACCAAGGACAGTAACAGTAACAGGTCATTACTGCATCAAACAGGATTTTTGCAAAGCTGACCGTCATAAATTATTGGTACTTGTCAAGGGGAATATGTAAGGAGAATTCTGAAAGAAAACACCATATATTCTTTGAATAATTTAATCTGGATTCCTAATTGGTTAAAACAAAGTTGAGAAAAGTTCCAAATTTTATCAGTAACCTTAGAAATCAGAAAGCAGCTTAAGGGACAAGGCTGACAGTGGCCGCCAACAGCAGTTTCTACCTTGCAGGCTCACCAGGAAGACTTCTGCAACCACTAGTTCATCAGACCTTTAAGTGTACCACTCACTAACACTGGTTTCTTTAAAAAAAAAAAAAAAAAAAAGATTCAGTGCAGTGACTGGGCACTCAGCTTATACTCAACGCAAACACAAATTCCTGAACCCTGAAATGATGAATTTTAATTTCTACACCAGACTCACCCCGAATGCCCCCTTTGTATCGGTTTTTAATAGCAGCCAAGCTGATGGACTCCTCGCCTTCCTCCTCCTCATCATATCGATCAGGTTCTAGGTAACTAGCACTCAGCCCTCGCTGGTGTTGTTTTTCTCTCATTCGGCGCTGCTGGGATTCCCTACGAATAGAAGCCCTCAAACGTTCTTCTTCTTTCTGTAAAGAAACAAATCATTTTACTTTAAAAATGAACTAATTTTGTGCCCATTTGCACCTACTTTCCTGTAAAGAACATGCACATGCCTGGCCCAGGATACCACCTATTTCCTACATTGCCATGCCTTACGTGTTAGCACCCACAAGTGTCGGCTTATTTCATTTGAAGGTGTGAAGGCAACAGGGTGCAGCGCAGGAGCCCCCTCACACTGTCTGCCCCGTCAGAACTGACAGGCACAGCCTTGGGCGCTGCTCTGGCTCCTGCGCTGCCAGTCAAAGCCCCAAGAGCGGCTTGAGAAGCTCAGCCAGGCCCAGTGGAGCCTGAGGGAAGCTGCTTCTGCTCATTCCTAAGCTGCAGACAGTGACTCGCCCAGCTCCACCAAATTGCCTTGGTGCCCAGATAGTCCTGTCGGTGTCCCAGAGAGTTCCCCCTGTAGCTCCCGATAACAGGATGGGGAGATGCCAGCAGGGGAGGGAAGCCCCAAAGTAGAGCATTCGTTTCCTTCCATCTGCCAGGCATCCCACACAATGCAGGGGTAGGATACGAGGAGTCAGGTTTGGGCATTGACTTCCTCATTGAATTGCTCTGTGCCACTGCATACAACTTTAATTCTGCTGTTAGATGTTCAGGGCTGCAAATGGTTTCAATAGGTAGTAAATGGCTGTGCTGAATATAGAGTAAAAATCGCTGTCAGTGGGACAGGGACTCAAGTACAATCTAGTAGCTGACTGGGTTCATTTCCACAGAAGCTGAGGAAGTGCAGGAGGCTTGGGGAACCGCTGAGGTGGCCTGGGGGGCTCTTCAGCCATGCTGAGTGGGAGCCTGCCGGGCCCTGGGCTCCACGATCTTGAGAAGAAAAAATGGGGAGTGGAGCAGTAAGTCAGACTGCAAAGCCAACGCCTCAATGCACCACTGGGTTAGGCATCGCTCCTGAATCTGGTTTAAGCGATCAGTCTCCAGGAACAAAATATAAGGTGGAAGAAAAAGCAAAAGCCTAGGACTAAACTTTCAGCAGAGCTCGATAGTGACAGGAATAAGAAAAGCCCTGAGGCAACCAATGGGTCAGCCTCACCAGGCCTGTCACACTAAGGAATGAAACTGCATGAAGCAGGAAAAGCAGTGGCCGAGATGGAGCAGAACAGAGGGGACATAATGAGGCTGCGCTAGTTCAGTCTCTCGTCAGTGCTGGAAGAAAGGCCGATGGTGCGGAAATATGCACACACACCACTTAGGGACACTGCCCCAGAACTGAACTTGTGCCTAATGACAATTAGTCAAAACTAAAAACCTACCAAGTAGAACATTATGAAGTGATCTTAGAAAGCACAACCTCCTCTTTTCTCAGTTCTCCTTTAGGCCCTCTCCCATTCAAATGCCTGATCTATTCTTACTCCATTTTAGACTACATCTCTAGCCTTCCCACTGATTTTTCAGACACCCTAAATCAGACAAAGGGGATTTAATCACCTTTGAAAATTTCTGTGAAAGTCCAGATCTTTCCAGTCACCAGTTTGTTGCTGAGTGGAGATCTGAGGAGAACCAGAGGCCCCTTTGTCTGTTTTACAATCATCATAGTATCATGTGTTGTTTAGCAAATACTTAGGAAATGAACCCAGATCCCTTTTTATGCCAAATGGAAGAAGAAAAAAACATGGATCAATAAGATAATCTACAAACAATTAGGGGAGTGGTAGTCTTACTTAATAATATCAAAAATCCCGGAATAAAGCTTAGCAAGAGTACCTTAATCATTTCTGTGCGCTGGCATTCAGGATCACGACCAGCCATTGGCAAGATCCTAATCTTCTGTGTCTTTGAACATCTATCTGCAAGTGACAGGGTCATCTTTCTATGTGTGGCACTGTCTGTAGAGTGAGGTCTGCCAGGAAATGAACAAAAAAAAGTCTCACTGTTTATCAAGTACATTTGTTAGCCTCATATCAACATCACAAAAACGAGGCCAGTGACCACTTCCTATGAGGGGGTGGGCGGCGCAAGTTTCTTCATTTGTGAGTCACTGAAACACATTCTTATCTCACAATAGAAAGCTGGGGTTAAAAAGGCTTCACATTACAAAATAACCCTCTAGTAACACAAACAGGCTCTAGCAGCATTCCCTGAATACTAAGTACCAGGCTCTGTGCTTTGTGTTTTACGTTATTTGATTTCATACCGCACTACTCTGAGATTAGTATTACAATTTATAGATTAGGAAAATGAGGCAAGGAAAGGTTGAGAAAGTCACACAAGGTGAAAATGAGACTGAGATATAGGTCTATCTGATGCTAAAGTTCACTTCTGACATTAAAATTCTCAAAAAGCTGAGTCAGGAACAAGATTATTGTGTCCCTCTATAGGTAAGCATTAGCTAGGGGGAATGACCTGCTTTATAATCAGGAAAAGCAAAACATAAATGTTTCCTTGTAGTGCCCACAGTCTAGAGAAGGGGAACGTCTAGAGAAAGGAAGCACCCTCACCAGCTGGCCTGACTGTCCTGGTTGGCCTGGGACGCACCCCTGGAGTGGTACTGAGTGCAGCAGCCGAAGGCACAGGTGACTCCAATCTTCACACCCACCAAATCACTGCCTTTCCTGATTACAGCGCAGTAACAACCGCTAGTCATCAGTTAGTCTCGAGATCAATTTTACTAAAAAGAAAGGACCGACTGACCAGCAAGTATTCCAGGCCTCCTGGCAGGTACACTTTAGTATCCCTAACAGTGTCTTGTCAGTTTGGACAGCATGACCTGGTTCCACGAGAAACTGCAACTTTTTTTTTAATACTACGCATCTTTATTGATAAAATAGGCCCCTATGCAGTACATACTATGAGACAAATATAAAATTCTGCTTTAAGAAAGGAATGACAAACTGCTGCCATATAACAAAGCAAATGTCTGTAAACACCAAGCTTAAAATCATATCCAAGCAAGAAGACCGAGGATAAAGTAATTCAACTTACTTGTTTACAAAAATAAGTATTTATCAAGTAATGTTTTAGCCTCAATGAACTGCTTCATACTCATAAATTGCAACTGTGTGGCTTACTTAATTTTGACTTGGTATAAAAACTAAACAAATGAATGTGCCTGATTCAAATTAGGAGATATTTTCCTAAAAACCAATAGAAAAGTTTAAAAATAAGAGCTAGCATTTATAAAATATTAAGGCTTCTGAACGAAAAAATAATCTAATGTCTAGGACATAAGCCCTTTTCTAGTCATTAGCACCACTAGCCCAAAATGTAAGACAGGAAAAATTGAAATAGCAACTTTTAATGCACTTGATAAAGAAGCCTTGGAACCTTCAGAGATGAGAAACAGATTTTTTTTTTTTTTTTTTTTACATACAAGCTGGGGCACAGGCCAGAGGCGTGGGGTGGCGAGAGGGTTCACCAGAGACAGAGCGGGGAGCAGAACAGGCAGATCAGAAGTACACTGCTGAGGGGAGCAGCGGGCGAGGCAGGAGAGGTCTGCCCCACCATGTGGGATTCTCCCCGGCTGGGCGTCGAACTCGCGTCGCC
>PVIJ01019796.1:0-22586 GCA_004024925.1 Scalopus aquaticus | reverse complement strand
AACACTAAAAAAAAAAAAAAGATTCTTGCAAGAGTAGGGAACTCTAAGGAATGAGGTAATAATAGTGAAAGTTAACACTCCAGGCTAGAAGGGAAGAGGTGAGACAGTACCCTCATCAGAACCTTGAAGAATTCAGGGGGAAAAAATTTCCTTATCTTACTCCCTTCCCTCTCCACATAATCCTTAGGGAATTCAAATCTACATCATACAGGGCAGGTTCCAGGGGCAGGAAACAAAGTAAAGGTGGCTCAAGAAGGGACTCAAGTGAAAGTAGACATCCAGTATAGCAAGAAAAACAGATAAGATAAAGAGGAAACTGCAACTTATTTTCCTTCTTGCAGCCACCAGAATGTGCTAAGCCTGATTCAGTTGAATTTGAACTATAATAGAAAGAGGCTGTAAAGTCACTTGTAAGAATGCTAGGTTAGATATCTACCTGCTAGCAATATGATAAAGAGAAAATCATGTAAAAAATGAAGGAAATATTTTAGTTAATTATGGAACAAGTGGTCCAGTTAACCCTGTCTTGGAAGGGCTTGGGGAGAATTTGGGAAGCACTGGTATAGTGGATGTGGAGAAGAATAGTTATATAAAGGATTAAACTGAGATTATACCCTCAGAAAAATCTTAGGCGCACCTCCATTGTAAACTGGATCATAAGCAATGTAAATAAAACTGAATATGATGCACTGAATAAGGAAATGAAGTCAAAGAGGTAGTAGAATGCTGGATAATACAATGTTGGTTGGATAAAGAACTCTGTGCCTTGACATATGTTTTAATAAGGTTGCCAAGAAAATGTGTAGAGAAGAGATTGTCTGGAGACAGGGATGGATACAGGAAGACCAATTATGAAAAAAATTGCAATGATCCAGGTGGTAGCTGTGGAGGTGATAACAAATGGCCATGACTGAATTCTAAATACTTTTGTATATAATATCAGTCACATTCACTGAATGACTCACTATTAGATGTGAAAGAATAGGAGGGGTCAACACAATAGAGCTAAGTCATGGAGGGGTGAAATTACCATTTGTTAACACAAGTAGAACAGTATTTTATCTGAACTGAAGGAAGGAATCAAGAGTTTTGGTTTTGAACACACCGACTTTGAGATATATATTAGACACCTCAGTGGAAATGTTAAGTAGGTTTTTGGAAGGACAAGTCTGGAGTTCAGTGCCTTCTGTCTAGGCAGGAGATGCACATTTGAGTGCTGTCAGCATATTGATAGTATTTAAAGCCACAAGACAGTATGGAGCTACCAAAGAAATGCTTCTAGATAGAGAATAGCTGAATTCTGGAGCACTCCAGAGTTGAGTTTGGACAAATGAGGAAGAACCAGAAAAGAAAAGCTAATGCGTGCCTGATGAGATAGAAGGAAAACATCGGAAGACATAGCTACATGGGCAGAAAGCAAAGAAAGAAGGGAGCTAAGTCAATGGCTCCCAAATAGAAATAAGAATTAAATCCTTGCAGTGTTGTACTTGGTAATCTATGAAAAAGTCTTACAAGGAGATTATTTGAAAAATTATTCATAATCGTGTCTCTGGGAAAGGTATTTGAAGACAAAGTATGAAACATTGCTGTTGCAATTACCATGAGTTATTGAACTCCAATTCCACTGTGATATGCTTTTCTGTTTTGCTTTTAATCATTTTAACCTAGTTGTGATGCCTGAGCATGTTAATAGAAAGAGCATTTGTTTATTCATTCATTCAAAAGTACTGGTTTAGGATATGGTAGGCATTGATGGAAATGCTAGGGCCATCTCAGTGAACTAAATCAAAAGAAATTCTAGCTCCAAAGGAGCTTCCTTTCTAGCAATCCCTGTGCAGGTATGGAAGGGGATCAGAATGTGAATCTCAGCAATTTCATTTACCAACCCTAGCAAGTGATGTTGATTTCTTCCTCTTCCAGTGCCTTATCCAGAAAAAGGGGATCAGGATATGTATTAGTTTTCTAGGATTATCATAACAAATTGTCATCAGCCCAATGATTTAAATAGAAATGTATTGTCTCATGGTTCTGGATACCAGAAATTCAAAACCACGGTGTTGGTAGGGCTGGTTTTATGTGAGGGTTATAAAGGAAGAATCCATCTCTGTCATACTCCATGCCTGTAGATGGTCAACTTCTCCCCATTCATTTCCCTGAATGTGTGTCTGCGTAAAGGGCACCAGTAATACTGAAGTAGGGCCCACCCTCATAGCCTCATTTTAATTTATTTCTGTAAAGACAGTATCTCCAAATAAGGTCTCACATTCTGAGGTACTAGAAGGTAAGGCTAAAACTTTTCTCTTTTGGGAAGAACACAATTCAACCCAGAACAGATACCTGTCTCTGTGCCAGCCCCTTGGATAGTGAATAGGCTCCCAGCACATAGAAGGATGGTTAGTGCTCACTCCTGGGCCAATCTGTACACTCCAGAGCAATCTAAGTGCTGACACTGCCTCTTACTGCTGTCTCTGCGCTCCTACTTCAATTAGAAAATGGGGGTCAGAAGGAGGGAATGGAACTTGTCTCATAGTTATTACAAGAGTCAATATAGCAAAATATGAGTCTGCCATAGACACTTCTCCAAGGAAGAAAAGCAAATGGCCAACAGCCATATGAAAAAATCTTCAACATCACTTATAATCAGGGAAATGCAAATCAAAACCACAATGAGATACCACCTCACGCCAGTGAGAATGGCACACATTAAAAAAACAGGCAACAACAAATGCTGGAGAGGATATGGAGAAAAAGGAACTCTTCTACACTGCTGGTGGGAATGCAAACTGGTCCAACCACTGTGGAAAGCCGTATGGCGCTTCCTCAAATTAATAAACGTGGAGCTACCATACACCCCAGCAATACCACTTTTGGGAATCTACCCAAAGGACAAAATACCAATAATCCAAAAGGATACATGCACCCGTGTGTTTACTGCAACACTATTTACAATAGCGAAGATATGGAAACAACCCAGATGCCCAAAAATAGATGACTGGATCAAGAAGATGTGGTACATATACACAATGGAATACCATTCAGCATTCAAAAAAAATAAACACATGCAATTTGCAGCAACATGGATGGAACTAGAAGGGATCATGCTCAGTGAAATAAGCCAAAAGGAAAAAGAAAAATATCGAATGGCCTCACTTATAACAGGAATATAGGGGAACCAAATACAAGAGCGCCAACCAGCAAGAGAGGGCGTAAGATTGGGGCTCAGAATGAGGGAGAGGGGAGCACAGGGGACTGTGGTGACGGCTCACGGGTGAATTGGTGGTGGGAAACCTATGGGGAATATACAGTAATGTAAAAGACACAAATAAAAATAACGACAGCAAAAAAAGAAAATGGGGGTCGGAAGGAGGGAATGGAACTTGTCTCATAGTCATTACAAGAGTCAATATAGCAAAATATGGACCTGCCATATTAAGAATTCAATAATGCAAGCTGTTATGGAAGCTTGTAGAATTAATTTCTGTGCCAGAAAAAGTGATATGTGCATGAAGGCCATAAGAGAAAAGATAGTGTGCCACAAAAAACAACATTCTTATTTCTAGAGTTTTCAGGCTTACATGACTTTTTTTTTACTACCCTATAATCACCTACTTTGATAAATATCAGCCTTCCCATTTTATAGATGAGAACACTGAGGTCCAGAGAAGAGTAACAAAGTACTAAAGTGGCTATATCTGTCTCAGGTCTCCTAAGCATGTTGCATTCATTTCCTTTTTCTCTGTCATCCTAAAGCATCCTTAAGTCCACAAGCTGAGCCTGCGACAATATAAACAATCCAGAAGGGAGCTGTCCAAAGGAATTCAGAGCATCTTTGCGCTCCTTGCAGAATAATTAAAATGATCAACACACTCAGGCTTGGATTGGTTTCCTGAATGCCTTCACGCTTTAGAAGCTGGGGAGTTGGCTCCTCAGGGACCTTTCTGTTCCTTTTCAAACCCATAGCAATGGACTTGAAAATCTAAATCCAAAAAGCTAACAAAGACCTTATTAATTGTGGCTTCTTCATAAACAGTTTTTTTTTCACTCTTTCTCCCCGCCTCTCTAGGCAACCCTTGCATAAAAATATCCATTCGCCAACTGTTCACCAACTGTTCTTCCTCTCACTGGCATACCTTGCGCCGCATTCTAAGATGCCAGAGCGCGTTTCTGCTGCAGCCCTCCATGCTGCCCGGGCGCGGCGCCATCAGGTCCTGCTATGGGGAGGCATGTGGGGGAGAGGGAGGGGCGTGTCTGGCAGAGAAGCCTGGGTGGGCTTTGTAGCAATTAGGACTAAGGTGGGAAAGTCAGTGCCCACGTCATAAGCTTTGTTGTTCGAAAGACCTAGGCTTGAATCCCAGATCTGCAGTCTTCTTGTTGTGTGTTACTGTTATCACACAAATTATATTCCTCTTTGGGCCCGAACAGACTCTCTAGTAAAAGGCAGATAACAACTGTTTGAAAGGATTGTCATGAAGATGAAACAAATTCATATATGTGACAACCTTGATATGGCGCTTAGCATGTTATACAAGCTCAACAAATGTGAATTTACTTTAAGTTTCTAATTCCCAAGGGGTTCACAGTCCAATAAGAAAGAAAAAAATGCAGGAAGGGTAAGAGGCAAACTCACAAAAAGGGAAATCCATGCAAGTGTTAAATATTAAGAAATCCAGTAGGTTGAAAGATAACAGAGGACAATATCTGGTGACCAATTCAGAGGACATGGTTGCAAGTTTTAGAATTCAGAGGAACGATTGATTTTTGGCAGCTGGGCAGACATCCTTTATAGTCTGCTTAGGGAGTCTTGTTCAAGCCCAGTCATGTCACTCAGTATCTGGGTACACCGTGGCAATTCATTCTTTTGCTCATTCCACAAATATGCACAGTTACAGCCATGGGCTAGTACTAAAACACGGAGATACAGATCATCCCAACCTCACAGAAGAGTCACCTCACAGAAGAACCTGTTTGCTGAGCTACCTGCAACAGGTAGCAGATGGTAAGAGAGACAGAGTCATAGACTGTTAATGGAATAGAATTTAGACAGACTGAGAAACAAATACTGGCTTAGCTAGTAACTAACACTGTGGCTGCGTTTTTTTTTTTTTTTAATCAAAAATCATTACTGGCAAGTGCCTTAACTTCTCTGAGCCTTGTTTCCTAATTGAAAGAATGAAGATAACAGCAATTCTCAGACTGTTGTGAAGTTTAAATGATAAAATGTTTGTGAAGGCACAGCGTAGTGCTTGTACATAAAAGTTCAATAAAGGTATCCTGGTGCTGGTGTGATTCAAGGTAGATATGTGGATACATATATTTACATATTTTTAATTAGAATAATCTATGTATGTGACATACAGTGTAAATATGTATACTGTTGGGTATATAGTGGGCATCTATGTATATACTGCATCTATTGTATATATGTATAGGTACACATATGCATTCACACAGAGTTTTACAATGTATGGTAAAAAGTCCTTGGCCACTGAGTTTTCAGTTTCCTTCCTTGTGAAAGCATCAGTTTGGTCAACTTCCTGTCTGTGATGCATAAGGCTTCCCATGATCTGACCCACCTACCTCCAGCATCAGGTCTGGTCAACCAAATGCTCCTACCTCCTCCTTTCTTGTTGAACCAGAGTAGGCACTTCCTAAAACTTGCAAATTTCCAAATTCATGATGGTTGATATGATAATAGGCATGTCAAAAGATCATAAAGAATGGACACAATGACTCAAATTCTTTTTCCAAACGGACAATAGATGGATGAGACATAGCCCTTGCTTGTTACTTAATGCTGAGTTCATAGGACAAGGGAACCCTGTGGAGCTAAATTTAAATGCAGATGAGGAAAGACACAATCTGTCCTGGCTCTTTGAAGCCTAGTTCAGCAACTTGATAGTTAAAGGAATGGATGCAGTAATCTCACTTTGAATCTGGCTATGCCTCTTCTTGGCTAGATGATCGTGAGCAAGTTATTCAAAGTAGGTCTTCTCCTGATCTCATTTTTTTTCAGTAGGGTCTTTATTATACCTGCCTTATGCTTTGTTGTCAATACTGAGTGTTACAGCACATGGATGTCGCTTATTGCTGTACCTTCCTGGTACATAATGTTTTTTCAAAAATCATTAGTCACGGTGATTATTATTCCTCTTGTTTCTCCATGATATGAAAGTATGTCTAATGGGACATTTCATTCAGAATGATTTTGTCTAGCAGTTTCTTCCAATAAGCCTTATCAACAGAGCAACTAATATGCTCCTTCCTATTATCTTTCACCACTCAGAAAAACATTCTTTAGCTAAACTCCCCTTCTGATATGGTTTGATTCAACAGCCACTGTGGTGCCTTTATTGCCTAGCTCATCACCAAATACTTGTTAAGTCTCCTATCTGGATCCCAAATTATATCTCCATCACGGTCAATGAAATTTGCCCTTTCTCCCTCCTACCAAACTGTAAATTTCCTGAAGGACAGTGAAGCACCTTACTCACAGGATCTGTTTGCAAGCTAGCATGTAGTAAGGACTCATGAGCTGATTATGAAATGACTTTTGTTGTTGTTGAAAAAATATTTATCTTAAAGGACCCTTTGAACTCTGATGTTTTCTCTAGCCCAGAATTGGTCCCGAAAATTCTAGACACCCTGCTACACGCCCATGCTGCTGCCCACTTCCCCTCTCCCCCTTAATCATCCTGAGGGAAGAGGTGCTGTAACTCCAAATTAGCCCCAGGGCAGCTCTCATCTGCTCTGCTGCCAAACTCATATCGCATTACATTTAATACATGTGTATAATGAATGCCGCACACATTTGGCAGTGCTTCTGTGCACCATGTCATTATAAGCCGTATTGACAGCAAACAAGTCACATATTCTCCCTGCGAACACTACAGGAAAAAAGAACATATAATTTTGTTGTTGTTTGTACGTTTTTTTCCAAGTCACATTGGACACCATTTGCCTTTCATTAGAAACACCACGCTGACAGTAAAATCACATATCGCCAACACACAAAGAAGAGAGAAACAAGCTGTGTGTGCCCCCCGTGAAGAGGAGGAACAGTGTCTTGGCCTTTGGGGAGAGGAGGGGGTAGCAGAAGAGGGTGTTTTCCAGGGCTTTGGCGGCTCAAGGTCCCTAAGGAGATTGTTGATGATCTTTTGCCTGGTGAGTATCGTCGTGGCCTGGAGTCTACTCCACTCAAGTCTTGCCTAATTCTTTCACGTTTTCATTCCGTTAATTCATCTACCCAACAATATATTTTGAATTGCTGCATATTTTGTTCTGGAATTAAGTTGAGCTTAAAATGCTGACATACATTGTACTCTTCTATAGACATTTGCTACTTATTTAATCTTCACAAAAACTCCATGAGGTCAATATTATTAGCCATTTCAAAGATTTGAGAACTGAGACTCAGAAAGTTAAAGTGACTTGCTCAACATTAGCAAAAGAATAAGATTAAGATTTGAACCCAAGCCTAGCTCACTATGGAGAGTAAATAAATGAATGAATAGTATTTACTGAGTGTCTGCAGTGTGAGGCACTGCCCATATGGATTTGATATCATGCTTGTTTATCCTCCTGACATTCCCCCTAGACAAGCCCCTCCCTTTATTCAAATAACATGCACTCAATAGCTTCACTGTGCTGAAAACTGTGTTTCCTGGGTATAGCTCTCATGTCTGTTATTTCTATGGTGCTGGCTAGAGCATAGTGCCTGCAATAGGACAGAAATGTGAAATCTTCTGGAAAAAAAGAGAAGGAAGGAGACAGAAGCAGGAAGGTGATCATTGTTTTGTGGAAGCCAGGCATGTAAACAGTGAACTGGGATAGAATCAGGTTAAATAAAGATAGATGTATTTGTTGGAGAAACATTGACAAGTAAGTAGTTAATGACAATTAGATGAACAAAGAGAATGTTTTTATCAAAGAAGGATCACTTTCACTAGTCAAAATGACTAAGGATTTCAGTGTATGAAGGATGGAAGTAACATTATTGGTAAAGGCAGAGAGATACGGTAGTAATGAGTAGTGGCAGGAATACAGAATCTATAGATTGACATAGTAGGAAGTCTACAAAGGGACTTTGGAGCCAGGCCATGGACAGTCATGAATTTCTTTCTATTTTATTCAGTAGAGGATCGCCCACTGCTCCCCTCAGCAGTGTGTTTCTGTCGATCTGCCTGTTCTCCTCCCCACTCTCTCTGGTGAATGCTCTCACCGCCCTGCGCCTCTGGCCTGCACCCCAGATTGCATGCATAAAATAAATAAAATATTTAAAAAAAGACTTCAAACTTCACAAACAACGCCTTCAAAGTCAGACAGTCCCAAGTACAAGTTCCACTGTGGGCAATCAAAAGGGCAATCTCTAACTCCTTGGTTCCTCATATACAAAATCAAGATGAGAATATATACCACATAGGTGGTGAGATACATGAAATAAATATGCAAACATTCGAGACACTTTCTGGCATGCAATAAGCTTTTGAAAAATGTTCTTGATTATTACTTCGAATCATATTATTCTTAGTCACATGGGCTCAGAAAACATGGAGACACTCCAAGAGATAGGAACATCCAATTTGGATATTCATTCATGTGTCTATCCAACAACACTTACTGAAAATCTACCAACCATTTCCAGTACCCTTAAGACCTGGAAATGCGTGAGGGAAAAATATACATTCTTGTCTTCAGAGAGTTCACAAAGTTCAGGGGAGGTGGACAGGTAAATGGGGAACAATGATGCAGCAGATGAAGTATAAGTGATAAGTTACAACCAAAATGCCAAAATGGAAGACTGCCATGTGCTGAATATGCATTGAGGTAAATTCCTTCATTTTTTTGAGATTCAGGATCTTCATCTTTAAAGGGGAGTGGAAAAAATCATAAAATCTGATAGATTCTTGCAATAATTTGATGAGTTCACGTAAATTTAAAAGAAAAGAACTGGCACCTTGCCTGGTTCACAAAAAAATTTCAATAATTGCTTATTCAATACACAAATGGATTAGTACTATAAAAAGGATACAAATGAAACACAGCAATGTTACATGGAGTAATGGGTTATTGTGGGCTGTATTAAAAGATCAGGCAGGAGCCTGCTGTGGCCATCGCCCAGCCGGACTACGCTGCGCTCGCCCAGCCAGAAGAGTTAACTTCCAGTCTGCACAGCTTCAAGAACAAGGCCTTTAAAAAAGCCAAAGTCTGTGGGGTGTGCAAGCAAATTATTCACGGTCAAGGGATTTCATACGACCGGCAAGTATTCCTGCCACAAGAAATGTGAAGCCAAGGAAAAAGTTTATCAGGAAAAGGAGAAAGGAAAAGAGAGACATCTGCATAGATACAGTCAAGCACAGCGCTTCTGTTGCTGCTATGTGAAGGGAGAAGGTTTAAGGGAAGAAATGCCAGTATAGTCACAGAGATTTCACTCTTTAAAATAACCTGGAAGTGGATCACCAGGCTGAGCCCCCAGGCTTGCATGGGGAAGCGAACTCTCAGGCACTCTAGAGGAAGGAACCGCCCCCACTCACGCGCTCCATCCCATACCCGGAGAGTTCCTGAACGGCAGTCAAGCCACTGGGAGAAAGCTACACACCCAGGCACATACTCCAGGGATTCCCAGGGACCAAGGGGAGGCCGGATTTATCGACCACCTCCACACACTGCTGCCATCACCGGCTGAACCCCCAAGCCAGCTGGGGAAGCAAACTCTTGGACACAAGGAACCATCAGCACTCCATTTGTACCGGGTGAGTTCCTGGATGGGAGATTAGCTGCCGAGAACAAGTTATACCCCCAGGCGACTGCATGGGGGTTTCAAGGGAGTGAGGGGAACCCGGATTGATCGACCACCCCCACTCTGCTGCCACCACCTCAGGTGGTGCCACCACCACCCCCAGGCCTCCCCCGGGAAGCAACTCCCGAGCATCCTGGGGAAAGGTACAACATACATCACCCAAACCAACAGAGAGAAAATGAGTGCCATGCCAAGAGGATAGCTTTCACAGAGCAAGTTAAGCACCCGGCCTCTGCCCTCGGGTTTTTGGACCTGATCCTAGCACACACTGAAGTAGGTCTCACGCCTACACCACCACCTCCATCACCACTGCCAATACTGGCTCTGAGCTGTAGCACTCGTGGGTGCAATAGGGGAAAATACTATTGTTGCCCACTGAAACTGAAAAAGGGAGCCCCGGTTTGATAGGATAGCCTGCAGGGAGCTAGTGCAGACCGGCCACAGCCCTCAGTGCTAGGGTTCTATGAACTGAGTAGAGCGGGCACTGAGACCACCAACCATCATGATCCCTGGTAAAGCACAGCCTCTATACCACTGTTAGAGCTGGGGACCACACAACCACCTTCTGGACCTTTGGAGTTAAAACGGGGAGAGGATCTCTACAGACAACATACCCACAGCATCACTAGCCAGTGGTGGTTTGGCCTAGCAGGACCGGAATTGATCAGACCATCAGCCCTCGACATCCAGGAAGGAGTATCCCAAAGAGATGCCTGCCAGTACCAGTGCCACAATTTCCCAACAATTACAACAAATCTTAAGACAAACAGGGAGAAAGAGAAATACAAATAACCAAGCAAGTCCTCAAGGGAAGGACACACTGCAAAAAGAAAATCAAGCATCAGAACTCAACAATAATGACATGGAAGAGCTCTGCCTCTCAGATAGAGAATTTAAAATCATGATACTCAAGGAAAAAAATGAAATGAAAAAAATAATTAATGATCTGAAGAATGAAATTGAGACCCTAAAGAAGGAGAATAAGAGTCTAATAGAAGAACTAAAGAACACTGGGAAAAGCAATGAAAGCAGAATCGATCATATGGAAGACCATGTCAGCAAACTCGAAGATTCAGATAATAAAAGAATGAAAAAGGAAAAGGAAATAGAAGCATGAAGGGAAAAAAATGAAAAAAAAAAAAACAATTCAAGAACTATCTGACACCATAAAGAAAGGAAATTTAAGAATTATAGGAATCCCAGAAGGAGAGGAGAGGGTCCAAGAAGCAGAGAAAATATTTAAGGAGGTGATAGAAGAAAACTTTCCAAGTATGAAAATAGACATACAAGAAGCAAAAAGAACTCCAAATTACCATGACGTTAGAAGAACTATACCTAGGCATATGATAGTAAAACTCACACGAGTACAGGATAAGGAAAAAATATTGAAGCTTACAAGGGGGAGGAAACAAATAACGTATAAAGGAAAACTAATCAGGATGACATCAGACTTCTCCAAAGAAACGATATGGGCAAGAAGAGAATGGAGGGACGTATTCAACAAACTCCAAGACAACAAATGCCAACCAAGAATACTTTACCCCGCAAAGATCTCCTTCCTCTATGAAGAAAGCATAAGGACCTTCCCAGACAGAGACTTCAGAAATTCGTCATGACTAAACCCCCACTCCAAAAAATACTACAAGAAGTCCTAAAACCAAAACAAACAGAGAAATGAAAAAGAAGATCATAATAAAACAAGAAATGAAAACACAAGAAGATAAATAGAATGGCAAATATAGATACCAAGGTATCAATATTAACTCTAAATGTAAATGAACTAAACTCATCAATAAAAAGGGACAGAATAGCAAGATGGATCAAAAAAACAGAACCCAACCTTCTGCTGTCTATAAGAAACACATTTAACTATAAAAGATAAACACAGATTGTAAGTAAAAGGCTGGAAAACAATCCTACAAGCAAATGGACCAAAAAAGAAGGCAGGGACAGCTATACTTATATTAGATAAAATAGAATTCAAACTTAAAAAGGTAAAAAGAGACAAAGATGGACACTATATCATGATAAAGGGAACAATTCAGCAGGATGATATAACCCTAATCAACATATACTCCCCAAATGAAGGAGCACCAAAACACATAAAACAATTATTATCATCCCTGAAAACAGACATCAGAGAAAATACATATACAGTAGGAGATCTCAACATCCCACTCTCACCAATGGACAGATCAACAAGACAAAAAATAAACAATGTCACTAAAGCTCTAAATAAGGACCTAGACCACATGGGCCTAACAGATATTTATAGGGCACTACATCCCCAAAAATCTTAATACACATTTTTCTCAAGTGCACATGGATCATACTCCAAGATTGATCACATACTAGGTCACAAAACAAACCTCAAAAGATACACTAAGATCAAAATCATACCTACTATCTTCACAGATCATAAAGCAATCAAATTAGAAATAAACCATGAAAATAAAAAAAGGAATCCTCTTACTTCATGGAGATTGAAACCCACACTGCTGGAAGATCACTGGACCAATGAGGAGATCAAAGAAGAAAATTAAAAAATACCTAGAAATGAATAACAAAGAAGACACAACATTCCAGAATGTATGGGATGCAGCAAAAGCAGTAATAAGAGGGAAATATATAGCAATACAGGCTCACATCAAGAAACAAGAAATAACCCAAAGAAACAATCTAATCTCCCATCTCGAAGAACTATATAATGAACAACAAAAAACCCCAAAAGCCAACATAAGAAAGGAAATCATAAAAACCAAAGCAGAAATTAATGAAATGGAAATCAAAAAAGCAATCCAGAAGATCAATGAAACCAAAAGCTGGTTCTTTGAAAAAATAAACAAAATAGACAAACCTCTAGCCAGGCTTACAAAGAAAAGATGAGAGAGAACACAAATAAATAGAATCGTAAATGAAAGAGGAGAAATTACAACAGACACAGCAGATAAAAAGAATTATCAGAAATTACTATGAACAGCTATATGGAAACAAGTTCAAAAACTTAGAAGAAATGGACAAATTCCTAAAACTATACAGCCACCCAAAACTAAATAAAGAAGATATAGAACATTTAAACAGGCCAATCACAAGAAGTGATATTGAAACAGTAATCAAAACCCTCCCCAAAAACAAAAGCCCAGGACCAGATAGTTTCATAAATGAATTCTACCAAACATTCAAAAATGAACTAATCCCTATCTTACACAAACTCTTTCAAAAAATTGAGAAGGAAGGAATACTACCAAACACATTCTATGAAGCCAATATTACACTAATACCAAAACCAAACAAAGACAACACAAGAAAAGAACACTATAGACCAAACTCTCTAATGAACACCGATGCAAAAATATTCAACAAAATTTTAGCCAGCAGGATCCAACAATGCATCCAAAAGATAATACACCACGACCAAGTGGGATTTATTCCAGGGACACAAGGATGGTTCAACATCCAAAAATCAATCAGTGTAATCCAACACATCAACAAAATGAAAAATAAAAACCACATGATCATATCAATAGATGCTGAGAAAGCATTTGATAAAGTGCAACATCCATTCATGATAAAGGCCCTCAAAATCCTTGGGATAGAAGGAACATAACTCAATATAATAAAAGCCGTGTACAACAAACCCAATGCCAATATTATTCTCAATGGTGAGAAGCTGAAAGGCTTTCCCCTAAGATCAGGAACAAGGCAAGGATGTCCACTCTCACCATTGCTCTTCAATATAAAAATGGAAGTCCTAGCCAGAACAATAAGACAAGAGAAAGACATACAAGGAATCCAAATAGGGAAAGAAGAAATTAAGTTATCACTTTTTGCAGATGATATAATATACATAGAGAATCTGAAAAACTAATCAAAATTATAGACCAGTTTGGTCAAGTAGCAAGATACAAAATCAATGCATAAAAATCAGTAACCTTCCTATATACAAACAGTCAGAAGAAGAAGAAATCAAGAGAATCACCCCCTTCAAAATTGAAACAAAAAAAATAAAATACTTGGGAATAAACCTAACAAAAGAGGTAAAGGACTTATACAAAGAAAACAGTAAGACCCTATTAAGAGAAATAGAGGAGGACACACACACAAAAAAGGAAACACATCCCATGTTTATGGATTAGAAGAATTAACATTATCAAAATGGCCATACTACCAAAAGCAATTTACAGATTCAACGCTATTCCGATAAAAATCTCAATGATATTCTTCAAAGAAATAGAACAAATATGATGAAATTCATATGGAACCACAAAAAACCTCGAATAGCCAAAGCTCTCTTGACTAAAAAGAAAGAAAATGGAGGGATTACACTCCCAGGTTTCAAACTATACTACAAAGCCATAATAATTAAAACAGCAAGGTACTGGAACCAAAACAGCAGCACAGACCAATGGAATCTAATAGAAAACCCAGAAATATATCCACATAGCTATGGACAACTAATCTTTGACAAAGGAGCGAAGAATATACAATGGAACAAGGTTAGCTTGTTCAATAAATGGTGCTGGGAAAACTGGACTGCTACATGCAGAAAAATGAAGCTAGACTACTAGCTCACACCATGCACAAAAACCAACTCAAAATGGATAAACGACCTGGACATAAGACATGAAACCATAAAATTTATAGAAGAAAATATAGGCAAAACTCTACACGACATACATCTCAGCAAAATCTTTAAAGACACATCCCCAAAAACGAAGGAAGTCAAGGAAAAGATAAACAGATGGGACTACCTCAAACTAAAAAGCTTCTGTACAGCAAAAGACACAATAATCAAAACAAACAGACACCCTACCAATTGGGAGAAAACCTTTGCACACAGTACAACCGATAAAGGACTGATAACTAAAATTTACAAGGAGCTCACACAATTCAACAAAAACAAAGTCAACAATCCAGTAAAAAAATGGGCAGAAGACAGCTTGGGCGGCGGGAGGAGCAGCAGCGGCCAGGCAGCGCTAAGGCTCTCGGTGCCCCGCAGCCCGCAGGCACCAGCACGCGCCCGCCCCACGGCCATGATGCCCAAGAGGAAGATCAGCTCGGCTGAGGGGGCGGCCAAGGAGGAGCCCAAGAGGAGATCAGCCAGGTTGTCGGCGAAACCTGCCCCTACGAAAGTGGAGACGAAGCCCAAGAAGGCGGAAGGAAAGGATAAAGCTTCAGACAAAAAAGTGCAAGCAAAAGGGAAAAGGGGCGCAAAGGGAAAGCAGGCTGAAGTGGCTAACCAAGAAACTAAAGAAGACTTACCTGCAGAGAACGGAGAGACTAAAGACCAGGAGAGTCCAGCCTCGGATGCCGCAGGAGAGAAAGAAGCCAAGTCTGATTAATGTCATGTACCATGTCTTATCAGTGCTCCCTGTCTCCCTTCTTGTACAATCCAGAGGAATATTTTTATCAACTATTTTGTAAATGCAAGTTTTTTAGTAGCTCTAGAAACATTTCTAAGAAGGAGGGAAACCCACCTCATCCCATTTTTTAAGTGTAAATGCGTTTGTTAAGAGGTGAAATCATTTGTTGGTTGTTTATTTTTTGGTACAACCAGAAAATAGTGGGATATTGAATATGGGAGGCTTTGATTGTCTTGGGGGTCTGCTTAGCATTCCATAGAAGGGGCAGTTTTTATATCCTGTTGTACAAAGCTACTAAACGGCAATTTGCAGTCACGGTCGTGCATTTAATGTCTTGAACATTTAAAATCACTTCTATTCCTGCGTCATTTTTTTGGTAGGATATTTCCTGAAGAAAACTACTCCTTTATCTGGGCTCTCCTGTCACAATTTTGTGCACTCTGTAACATCTTTGGTCCTGGTAGTCCACTTTTCCTAGTAACTTGTGCTGTGAAAGGGGAAATTTGAGTATGTAGTGTATATGATGCTAAATTGTGAATTAGTGAGACTTGCAGTGTACCAGCTTCTCTCCATTTGAAGATACTGGTTCTCGATGTCCAGTTAAGGAAAATTTGCCTCCAGAGTTTAAGCTGGAAAATCTCCGGAATAAATGTTTAGAAAAGAATCACAAGATTTTTTTGGTACGTAAAAGAATTGTGTACAAAGTGAAATGTCTGTACTGATTCTTAAAGCAACAATAAAGTCTAATGATAGAAAAAAAAATGGGCAGATGAGCTAAAAATACACTTCTCCAAAGAAGAAAAGCAAATGCCAACATCCATATGAAAAAATGTTCAACATCACTTATAATCAGGGAAATGCAAATCAAAACCACAATAAGATACGACCTCACACCAGTGAGAATGGCGCACATTAAAAAAACAGTCAACAACAAATGCTGGAGAGGATGTGGAGAAAAACGAACTCTTCTACACTGCTGGTGGGAATGCAAACTGGTCCAACCACTACGGAAAGCTGTATGGCATTTCCTCAAATTAATAAACATGGAGCTACCATACACCCCAGCAATACCACTTTTGGGAATCTACCCAAAGGAAAAAAAAACACTAATCCAAAAGGGTACATGCACCCATATGTTTATTGCAGCACTATTTACAATAGTGAAGGTATGTAAACCACCCAGATGTCCAAAAATAGATGACTGGATCAAGAAGATGTGGTACATATACACAATGGAATACTATTCAGCATTCAAAAAAGATAAACACATGCAATTTGCAGCAACATGGATGGAACTAGAAGGGATCATGCTCAGTGAAATAAGCCAAAAGGAAAAAGAAAAATATCGAATGGTCTCACTTATAACAGGAATATAGGGGAACCAAATACAAAAGCGACAAACAGCAAGAGAGGGGGGAGGATTGGGGCTCAGAATGAGGGAGAGGGGAGCACAAGGGACTATGGTGACACTACACGGGTGAATTGGTGATGGGAAACCTACGGAGAATATACAGTAATGTAAAAGACACAAATAAAAATAAATAAATAATTAAAAAAAAAGATCAGGCAGGAACTTTGCTGCTTCTCACTGTGATCTACTTTAACCAGCAATTTTAATAAGTCTGTGATAAATGAAATATGACTCCAAATTCTTTGCAGTTTATTTCATTAAGAGGTGGACTCAATTTTTTGGCCTCTTGAATCTGGGTGGACTCATCTCTCTTTTGACAATTAGAATATGAGATAAACGGCTTTTCGGTGATTTCTGGAGACAGGTTTCAAGAGAAGGAAGCAAGTGATTTGCAGGAAGGTAGGAAATCACATGGAGGAGAAATGAGGCATTCCAGTCCATATCCAGCACCAACTACTGACATGTGAGTGAAGTTTTCTTGAAACTTTTGGCTCAGTCAAATATCCAGCTAAATGCAGCTGCATGGATGAACCAAGTCAATCTTCAAAAGCATGAGAAATAGTACACTGGTGTTATTTTAATCTACTATGCCTTGGGATAATTTGTTATACAGTGATATTTAATGGAAGCATATTTATTATCTTTTTCATGAAGTTACAATGTATTATATTTTTAAATATTATATTAATTAAATACAGCAATATTTAAGGTCGTTTAATCATTTAAATTTAGGGGGAAATTTTTGTACATGTATACATTTCTAATTTCTCCTATCTTTGCCAAGTTTTGGTACTCTATTATATAAAATAGAAGCACGAATTTGTTGTGGTGATCACACGAGCAAATGAGAGGAAGGCCTCACGTGTCACTTTTTAAAAGAGCATATACATCAAGTAGGTTACAAACCACTCTTTTAAGTCCAAGACAAAAATGACAAGAGCTTTTAAAATTTTGGTTTTAGAGCTTAGAGCAGGGTCAATCGCACAGCTCAGAGTTGCCCACCACAGTGTGGCATTGTTTCGGGCCAAGGTATACTCTGGAGCTGTCCTAGGTACTGATTATACAACCTTGACCACCTCCTATTAATTTTAGCACTGTGCTACGTACCCGTACCCTTCCCTTATAGGAAACTATTTGGTCACACTGCTAAATCACAGTAAAATGTCTTTATTTATTTAACAATAAGGGATCCAGATGATCTGCTAATACTCCCTTATTTGATCCTAAACAGTATCTACTATAGTCTATCATATTGTCTGCTATCAAGGTTATGGTGAATACTGTCATAATAGCTGGGAGAACTTTAACCTCCATGTACCTACTCAATTGAATCATTCTGAATTAAATGCGCTCCTCTTGTTCCGAAGATGTTTCTAAAAGTCTAGGGAGCCAGATATAGAGTTGGGAGATATTTGGTTTGGATTCAGACAAAGCAGCAGGTTTAAGAGAGCAGCATACAAAATTATACTTACTCACTTACTAGGTTACCAGTTGTATCACCTTGGGAATATGTAGGGATAATAATAGTCAGTCACATGGCTTTGTGAGGAATAAACAGGTTAAGTGCATATAAAGTGTATTTAAATAAAATAATAGAAAGTACTTAGAAGAAGGCTCAGTTTATAGTGAGTGCTTAATAAATATTGGGCACTTTGGTGAAGATGGTGACTGATAATTATAATAACTGACTATAATAACAATGATAAAGACATGGTTTTGAGTCTCAGCTCTGACCCTACCAGCTATGATGTTCATTTTGCAAAGTTTTGACATTTTCTTATATAAAATGGGGTCACATGCTTGTTATGATTAAATGAAGAAGTGAAAGAGAATGCATGGTTCAAGACATATAATAAATACACAACATAAATATTTTGGGGTTCTTCTCTTCTGGGGCCCCCTAATTTCCTAAAACTCAGCTGATCCTGGAATATTATCGGAAGTATTGTGTGTGTGTGTATGTGTGTAACAACAAAAGTATCAAAGCCACTTAATGAAATGATGGTCGGTTCATAGAAATCATTCTAGGGTCCCCTGTGCTCTCTCTGTCAGAGAGAACTCCTGTTCAATCCAATACTTGTTGCCTTGCTTTTAAGGAGCTTTTGAGATAGTTTAAAACAATAGCATCAACAGAGGTATAATTTTCTTCCATCTCTCGTTAATTAGCTGTGAACCACAGGGCTTTCCAAGTAGTAACAGAATCAGAGAAAGCAGGAGGAGCAAAAACCCACCATTTGAGTTCCTGGGATAAAGTAGCATTTACTGGAAACCATTCTGAAAATCTGGATACAAGATGCTGCAAGTTTTTCTCTTGTCTCTTTTAAAAACAAACCTCTCTATGTGGGCCAATTGGCATGTTTTGAGGGCAGGAAGCAGAAAGTATAAATTTTGGAATGGTGGTGAACACAGATGTGTGAGTCAGGAGGGCTTTGCTTGGCCTGTCACAAAATAGCTTGTGTGTGTATGTGGTTTACATCTTAATCTTTCCAACCTTGAATTTTTCTTATTTGTAAAATAGGGATTGGATTAGAATAGAGCTGCTATTTTCAACTATTTATCATATGCAGAGTCTGACAAAAAAATTGACGAAGCAGGTATTTCTATGCCCAGTTTTTAAATTGGGCATAAAGTGAGATTTAGAAAATTTAATTGTTCAAAGACACACAGTTATCTTAGAAACAATCTCAAATAGCCATGGACCTAAATCTTTCTGAAATCTTCCACTTCATTCTAAAACCTTGTGTTTAAAGCCCCTTACAACTCCTTAAGTATGTGTCATTGAATTGTTAGTTGATGAGAGGCAAAGAAATAATGTAAGTTTTTAATCATTCTATTTTATCTTGAATAACTGGGGGATAAAATGAATAATCTGGCCATCTAGTCATCATTCACATTATATATGGAATTCACTTTCAAAGAATTAGCAAAACTAATTTAAATATTCCCTATTTTTCAACCAGTGGGCAAAAGAGCCCAGAAGAATCACAAACTTTTACAAGAAGTTCAAGAACTTGTATAGCCATCAAATATTGTCTATAGATTGAAAAAATAATGTCCTAGCAACATATAAATTTATATTTTTCAAAGGTATGTGTATAGTTCTACAAATGTTGTATGTATTTTTCTTTGTGTAATATTTGTATCTACTTAATTACTAAGTTCATTTAAAAATGGCATGGTGTTATTCATCGCAGTCTTCAGTCATGTCCTCTCTTGTCTAATAGATACTGAATAAAACTGCATCACAAAACTTCTTGACGTTAAAAAGGAACCCTCAGCCTAACATAGGTTTGAAACTGTTTCTTAACATATAAGATTGCAAGGTTGTTAAAAATATGTTACTTGATTCAGTTATTGTAATCAAATCAACAACCATCACAGAGTACCTCTGAGAACAAGACTCTTTCTAGCAATCTTTCTGCTTGGTTAGATCCTGGATAAATGGTGATTTACTACCTTTCCATTTTAGATCAGTTTTGTGCTCAGGGGTTATAGTCAATAAATCCTAAGAGTACAAGGATAAATAGATCTCAACTAGAGAGGAGAAAGCTTTGCTTCAGAAGTAGTCAAAAAAGCTTGGGCAGACAATATCACGATCACCCATGTCCCTCTCCATGAGCCTCTCCAGAGGTTCAGCTTACCTAATAGGATTATCCATAAGCCTGTGTAATATGCAGAAAATTCTACCATGTCCCTCACTGATTTTCCCAGAGCTCCTTGTTAAGATATTCTGAAACCATAATCACACCTAGAAGCCAGAGCATGAGAAAAGGATATCTATGGCATTTAAGGGGACCTACCATTGCTGGTGGCCAATGGAGAGTATTTCTACAAAAATCAATAAACAACCCAGAAGATAGGTAAAGTTGATGCTTATCCAACATGAGCAAGATGTACAGTCTTAAAATCCAAAGCCCAGGTCACTACTATATACTGTTTTCTTACCCCCTAATTCATATATTGAAGCCTCATCCCATTGTGATGGTATTTGGAGATGGGATTTTTGGGAGGTGATTAGATCATGAAGGCAGAGTTCTCATATATATAATTAGTACTTCTACAAAGAGATCAAAGAGACTTTTCTCAGTCTTTTGGACATATGAGGACACAGCAAGATGAACCATCTATGAACTCAGAAGTGGGTCCTTCATGTGAATCTTAATATTGAAGTTCCCAATCTCCAGACTCTGAGAAAAAAAAAAAAGTGTTTGTTGTTTAAGTCACCCAGTCTATGGTACTTCATTATATCAGCTTAAATGAACTAAAACGGTCACTCAGTTTCAAATCCAAACTCCCAGAATTTAACTGCATAAACCAAACATTTACAGCACTGTAGCCACCAGGAAGTGGCATATATTCAATGTCCAACCCAATGGTCTTTATGGAAAACTACTACACAATTTTCAAATTTTCTGTGTCCTTGAAGTTTGTCACAGAGAGACCCAGTGTCTTCCAAGAAACCCTCAATTTTCTACACGAGACAAGAAAATCTTCAGTGACTACATAGATTGGATATAAATTCCCCACAGAGAGAAAATAAAGGTATCTGAAAGTTTTCTTGGCTTCAGACCATAGAGTTCACATTCACTGTTTTACTTTCAGAACATTTTTTCCTTCTGTGATTCTGTTGATGGCAGCCCACGGAAGTAAGGTGATAGGATCATCCCTATTTAGAGATGAAAAACAAAACCAAACAGAGCAGGCACTCTGAGAGATGACTTTTTGTAACATGAGCGAATCAAGGCTTAGCTCTTATGGCTTCATCAATTGTGTTTTTTCTACTTTTTGTTTTCTGGCTTCAACCAACGTTGATTCTTTTCCCTTCAGTTGATTAGAATTTTTCTATTGTTTACCAACTCTTTATCTATTTTCTTATATTCTACCTAACCCCACTTATGAGTGTATTGAAGAATGAGATTTTCTTCCTTGCTTTTGTTGAAGGTCAGCTGTTGACTCATATTTCCTCAGATCTAATTTTGATGGTTAGCCACTGACACTAACAACTGGCTTGTGTAGAGTCCAGGCAAATTACAAGGAAGATAGTGTAATGTGCGGAAAAGAGCATCTTTCTGGGAGTCAAAGGATTCCAGTCCCAGCAATTCCACTTACCAATTGAGTTACATTGGGCAAGTTGTTAAAACTATTGAATCTCAATTAACTCATCTTTAGGATAGGAATGACATTATCCCATCTTTACCTTGGGGTGGTAGTGGCGGGAAGGACTTTATGAAGCTGAAAAAGGGTCAGAGAGAACAAAGCACTTTATCAATTGTAGATAGTTGCATTCTATCAAAGGTATATAATCATTTTATACCAGGGGTTACAAACCAAATGTTTTCAAGGGTCAAGTAAGTTATAAAGAGGTGGAGAAGGATGGTCTAATGAAATTCTCCCATAGGAGAATGCAAGTCCTCCCCAAGGCATTGTATTTTAATTATGCAGTAATAATAATCTGCTAACCAATCCCAACAGAGCTGTTGGTCAAATGGGGTGTATTTGTTATGTCTCTCTCTCTCTCTCTCTGAGGCTGGGGGAGAGTGGGAGAGGGAAAGAGGGAGGGTGAGGAAGAGAGGGAGAGAGAAGAAGAGAGAGGGAGAGAGAGGAAGAGAGAGTTTAGAAGCTGATGTGAACAAAGACAGAGAAAGATTTGAAGATGTTGGCCTTCAACATTGGAGTGATGTGGTCACAATCCAAGGAATGCCAGAAGCTGGCAGCACCTGAAAGAAGCAAAGGAACAGATTCTCCTCTAGAAACTCCGAGATTTGCACAGGGACCTTTGCCCATTACTCAATTTATTTGGTTATTAAACATCTAAGCCTTACTTTTCTTTTTTTTTTAAGATTTATTTATTTATACATACAAGCTGGGGTACAGGCCAGAGGTGTGGGGCGGCGAGTGTTCACCAGAGACAAAGTGGGGAGCAGAACAGACAGATCATAAATGCACTGCTAATATCGAACGGTTTCACTTATAACAGGACTATAAGGAAACCAAATAGGAGAGAGACAATCAGCGG
>PVIJ01019795.1:0-22583 GCA_004024925.1 Scalopus aquaticus | reverse complement strand
CATTAGCAATTGTCAGGGAAAAAATGCAGAGCAACATTCAATATTTCCTTAAGAAGCAAATCATGTGTAATGGCTGGAGAGACATTAGGTTAAGATTAAATCTTTATATCACATTTAGATGGGTTTCCTGCTGTTCTAGAAATTAATTTGAATTAATCATGATCTTTCCACCTTTTGTCATCCTTTTCTCCACAGCTGAATTAGTCCATAGCACAGCAGCCTTACAAACTGGGAGGCCTGATTTTCGAGTTTGGCCTGGGGATAGGAAGTCAAAAGCTGGCAGGAGATGGATGCTTTGCAGAAATGACAAATTTAGTTTCATGGAGAAAGTTGCTGACTGCAATGTTTCAATTGGAGCAGCTTATCTGCCCTTCCAGATGTTGAAATAATGACAGATGCTTAGAGAAAGCTTGACAAGAGGAAGAAAAGAGCCTGCTGAAGAGTCCAACCTGTTTGTATGTGGGAAAAGGAAAGTAATAGTTATTTGGATCCATATTCTGATGA
The DNA here is from genome assembly GCA_004024925.1 of Scalopus aquaticus. Lineage (NCBI taxonomy): Eukaryota > Metazoa > Chordata > Mammalia > Eulipotyphla > Talpidae > Scalopus > Scalopus aquaticus. The sequence continues at coordinate 22,079 of PVIJ01019795.1, read as the reverse complement.
GGTGTGTATATACATCCTTATAGCCAAAACTTTGTATTGCTGTATAAGAGTCGCCATTAAGAGACTAGAGAAATTGATGCTGTTGGAGACACAGGCAACACAGAATTATGGTCCTTTTCTTCATGATTAATGAATCATTATATCACTTTATTAAATATGAAACAGCTTCTGGGTACCCATATTGAATGACAAGAGACCAGTTTATGGTGACTGTGTGTACATCTGCATGTCCACAGCTGTGGCAGAAAGGTGAGCTTCCTCCTAACATTCCCAGCATTTAACATTGATCATGTGTTTTAAAATCATTCAGTTATTACTAGACATCTAAATAAGTTATACAACTAAATATTAGTAACCAACAAGAGGAAATCTTTACTTAGCAAGTTGAAAGTTTGTGAAGTTGCATAAATCTTAAGATACTGATCTTGATAATAGGTTAAAGAATGAATAGGTGATAGATCAAAGAGTAAATAAAAGGGTTAATAGTTGTCTGATTTATTCAGAATGCACAAAATTACATAGTGTTTGTAATGTCAATAACTTAACCTAGCATGAGTATGAAAAAAAAATTGTGCTGTTTTGTAATAGATATGTTTTGGTATTTATATATCTATTTTTTTCCTCTCTGATTTGCTTTATAAGGAATCATCAACCTCCTGTGATAAAAAACTTGTTCTTACCAGAGGAAAACTACACAGTTGTAAAATATGGTTTGCAAGATGAGAGAAACATTTCTCCAAACATTACACTTTTCCTAAGAGATTTCTTTGCATTTTACTTGGACTGCTGAAAGAGCATTTCACAGTATCTTTTGCAGCAACTTTTCATTCATGGCTTAAAAATACTTGCTATTGTGAAATTCTTGCTGTATTGAGTTGAAATCTGTATACTGTGCTTTCTGAAGCAGCACAAGTAAGTCACTCTATGACTGAATCTAAAATTATACTCTAGCTACACTAACTAACATACTAAAGATGGGACATTGGGAATTCAGAAAGAACAATAAAAACTTGGATTTTATAATCAGAAGTTGGTTGAAACAGAAAATCCTATAATTTCTTAATATTCTTTTTAATATGACACTCTCATATTGCTCTAAGTACATATCAATGAGCTACAGAGGGGATAGAACATTTATTATACATCTGTTTACACACATTCCTTGTTTGAATGATTGACAAAACCAAGTCAGAATTCCAGAACTTTTATAATGGTGTAGCAAGAAACGTTTAACCACTGACACTGTTCTTTCTTAAATCCTTAATTTGGCATTTAGGAAAATACAATCACTTGATTCTTCTGAAAATTCCCATGAAGTGAATAACAGAGATGGAAAAAAAATTGTATTCCCCCCCGATATGAAAACACCAAGACATGCTCGTGTTCTCGTTTTACTATCCATTATGTTTATCATTAGAGAGAGAAGGTACAAATTGATTATACAACTGATTATACTATTTACACAAACTGATGCAATTAAAAATTCTAGTTTCTTGAGGAATATTCCTGTCACAGGATTTGAACTCTAAGCTGCTTTGGTTAATTAATAAATCACATTTCCAATCTCTCACACTGATGAGAATAGTCCATACTAAAAAACTGGCAACAACAAATGATGGCAAGTGTATGAAGAAAAAAGAAAGTTCTCTTATACTGCTGGTGGGAATGCAAACTGTTCCAACCACTATGGAAAGCTGTGTAGTGGAATTTCTACCTTTTCCATGAAGTTAAGCTTTGTGCTAACACATGATGATATTAATGAAAACCTACTACATTTGTTTTTAGGGAATAATATCACATTATCTAATTTTCATTTATAGCAAATAGAAATACTTTGAGTTATAAGATTTGAGTTTCGTATACTCATTATAAGATCAGATACAGGAATTGTATATCACAGTCTAATCTGAAAATCTGAGCATCTGCATGAAAAAGAACTATTTTGAAAAAGAACTATTGCCTTTTCAGAAAGCAACAGAACTGTTGCATTGGTATTTGGATATTTTATGTTGATGGACCAAGGATGGAATATTTGGAATGTGATGTCTTGGAGAAATTCTAGTCTCTAGAAAAATATCTGAAAAGGAAAAATAGGAAATAAATTCAAAGTCTACCTCAATTCAAAAGTTATAATGATTTTGTGCCAATAATTATCATACTGCTTTACTTATAATAGACTATTTCATCTACCCAACAATGCAATGGACAGTATTATTACTCTCACTATACAGATGAGACTTTCAATACCAATGGAACAGTCCCTGGTCAGAACTATGGCAATAGGTCATGCTCATATCTGAACCTAGTTACTTTGACAGATTCTGTGAGCTTTACCACCTTGCAGTCTTCATTTGACTCCTCTTTCACTTACCTACTTTAATTGGCTGAATATATTGCCTACTGGAGGGAATTATAGACTATAAAAAAAGACAGCGGTTTGGGGTAAGGGAAAGAGAAACTAAAAAAAAGAGAAAAATCTCTTTCCCACCAAACTTGTAAGCTTTTTTTGGATTTAAAGAAATTACTATCTCAAAAAATATTTCAATATTTGTTTAGTATAAAATGGTTCACTAATTCCTCACATGTAGATTATGTAATTAACATATTCTTGGAAATTGATGGTTTACCTACATTTTACAAATATCTAATTAATCAAGGGGCCGATAATGCCCTTTGAATGAAGAGAGAGTATTATTTTTATTAGAAATCTGGTTTGGGATAATTTGTCTCTTTTTATAAGGAAGGAGATGACCAGATTTGCCAAATTGTGTTTCATGAGACCTAATTAAAATTAGGTGAGAGTAACAGCATATGTTACCAAGTTCTTAATAAAATGGAGATCAAATGGGACTAATTAGAGAGAGTGATAATCTTCATTAGATTCCTTGGAGATTGCAAAAAAAAAAACAAAAAAAACCTATGGGTAATTTCCATGGATAGTCCAGAAAAGATAAAATTTGCAGTTCATCTTTAGTCACTAAAATATTCCAAACACAGGAGTACACAAAAATATGAATTCTTTACTTATCTCTGTTACTCACTGATGAGTTACAATTAAGTGAATTTCTCTATTTAAAAGGACAGAATTTGGAAGGAAATATGTTTTAGACAGAATTCTGAGTTGGTTATGCCCCTAGGACTTCAGGAGATTCTTTTATCAAAGTGCTCGTAGGCTAGATAGAGGAGAAGAAAAATAAATAGCTAAATAATTTTGAAAGAGTCACCACAACAAGTCTGCAAACTTTCCAAAAAAAATGATGCTGGAAACTGTGGATATATGTTAATAGCAGTTTACAGAGCAGGCCTGGGAGACAGCAAAGACCAAGCTTCCTGTTTTAGCAAAGCGACAAGTGTCCTGAACTTAATATGATAAAACCCCTACACAAAGTCACCCACATATTGGATATTGATATCTCTCTTCTCTTGAGCAGAACCGACTGGGATTAGGTCATAACATTTATCATCCAGTGTCATACAGATTCCATATCCAATAATGCCAAACTAGCAGCCACAGATTTGCTGTAGGAATCTGAGATAGCATGTTGCTTCACTTGCTCTCAGATTTTCTCATCTTTAAATTCAAAAAGTTGCTGCAATTAAACATTATTCAGCAATAAAAAGGAAACAAACTATTTAAATATGTTACAAAAAGGATGAACCTTAAAAGGTATTATTACACCAGGGCCCCCCTGGTGGCACAGGAGTTAATTCTCAGTGCCATTAAGCTATCACCAGCCACGATGGCATGAGTGCGATCCCTAGCCAGGGAGCTGACCCACATGGCACAGCAGACCTCTCTTGTCTCACCTGCTGCTCCCCTCAGCAGCATATTTCAGTAGATCTGCCTGTTCTGCTCCCCATTCTGTCTCTGGTGAATCCTCTCACTCTCCCACACCTCTGGCCTACACCCCAGCTCTTGTATGCTTAAATAAATAAAATATACCTTAAAAAAAAGTTTTACATCAAATGACAGAAGCTGGACACAAAAGACATGTTTCATGATTCCAGACATATGAAATGTCCAAAAAAGGACCATCTTTAGGGACAGAAAGTAAAGTAGAATAGTCGTAGAGTATTAGTAATAGTCGTAGAGTCGTAAAGTAGAATAGGGCTGGGCATAGGAATGATGGTTGTTTTCAAACATGTATAAGGACTCTTGGTGGTTCTAAAACACGTATTATGACTCTGAAAGGTTCTAAAACTGAATCATGGTGATAACTATGCAATTTAAATTTATCAAACTACTGAGTTGGACAATTGTATGGAATTTATGATATGGAAATTGAACTCAATAAGCTGCTGTCAAAAAATGGAAAGAAGGGCCTCCCTGGTGGCGCAATGGGTTAAGTGCAGCACTATGAAGCTATCCAGAGGCACTGCAGCAAGAGTTTGATATCCAGTCAGGGAGATTCCCACATGGCACAGCAGACCTCTCCTGCCTCACCCACTGCTCCACTCAGCAGTGAACTTCAATCGATCTGCCTGTTCTGCTCCCCACTCTGTCTCTGGTGAATCCTCTCACCACCCCACACCTCTGACCTACACCCCAGCTTGTATGCATAAATAAATAAATCTTTAAAAAAAAAGTGGAAAGAAAACATGACCACTTTGAGATAAAGTCCCAAAGGTCTTTTTCTATGATTCCAACTATAACTTTTTTAAAATAAGTATTTTTCTACTTTCCCTTTAATTTTTAAATTAAATTGAGATGTTCTTATTTAAAGGAACTGACCCCCAAAAGATGTTTAATATCACTGTTCTGATCAATGTTCTCCATCTTATGGCACTTTTTATTATTGCTCTAGCCAGTTCTAAAAATGCTCACTGTAGTCATCTCATCATATGCTACGCTGTTCACTGTTTTGCCAAATATGTTTCTTCTGAATGAAGAAGCAAAGATACAAATTTTGAGCCTACCGAATCTTTTCCGAACATGTGAGTCATCTAATTCTTAAGAATTGAACAGATTTGTCCTTTCTAAAATGACCCGTGGGAGTCTAAACCCTTAAGAAGATTGCAATTATTTTTTTAAAGTATCTATTAGGTCTTCTGAAGAAGGATTTCTACTCTATTTTATAATAATCAGCTTCTTCTAGGAGACAATAAAAAACAGGAATCACCAGTGTCCTTAGCAGAAGTTAATGTGCTTCTTAGAAATGAACTTATGTGTCTTAGTCAGCACCAAGTTCTTATTTAGAATATCATAACTTCTTGTTGCATCAGGTTTAGACAAAATAAAAAGGAAAAGATGGAGATCTTATGGACAGATTTTGTAATAGACACCACGTGCACCTGTATTTTGTCACCCACATGCCCCTTTCATTTACCTAGTCATTCTTGAAACTTCATGTATCCTTAGATAGAGATAAGACATAAAACTAAATATAACTTTGGTAGAGAAGATATGGATTTTAAGTTCCTTTAGTCTTTCCTCAACATCTGTGCTTCCTTTCTTCTTTCTACACAGACCATTAGCCCCATGAAGTAAGGCATGGGCAGAATTTTGCTTTCTATTATATTTCTGGCAGGTTTCTGAGAGCCTCATTCAGTGGATAGATAGTGGTGAGTGAGTTTACATGTTCATGCAAAATATATTCAATGCATGCAGCAACAATGAATCCTGAGAAATGAAACATATCTGGCCCGTTATCATGTAGTAGAGTGAAGGAGACAAATATTCAATAAATAATTATGTGGGGGAAAGTCATAAAAGAGAATAAATAAAACATGTACCCACTCTCCTCAGTTACCATGTAGAATAGTGATTCTCATCCCTATTGCCTGTTAAACTCTTTGAGAAAAGAAAAAATATCAGTCTGGGCACACACAAAGGCAAAGTTAAAAATCACTGGAAATGGGTTTAGGACATTGGTATCTTTTTCAACTTCCAGATAATCCAATATAAAGTTAGGTTTGATCTACAAGGTCATGATAATACATTCTGGATGTGGGTGCAGATGTCTCTGCTAACTAGTGGTGGCTTCTTGATGCCTGTCTCTACTTAGGTAGGATTCTGGCTCTCTATAGCCCACACTTTACTGCAATTACTTCGGACCTTTCACATAGTCCTTACTTAGCATGAAGTTTTTATGAATGAGCATTTAATTTAGCAAATAATGTTCTTTCTTTTTTTTTTTTTAAAGATTTATTTTTTATTTATACATACAAGCTGGGTTATAGGCCAGAGGCGTGGGGCGGCGAGAGGGTTCACCAGAGACAGAGCGGGGAGCAGAACAGGCTGATCAGAAATACTCTGCTGAGGGGAGCAGCGGGTGAGGCAGGAGAGGTCTGCCGCACCATGTGGGATTCTCCCTGGCTGGGTGTCGAACTCGCGTGGCCGCTGCTGACAGCTCCACAGCGCAGCGCTTAACCGCTGTGCCACCGGGGAGGCCCCAAATAATGTTCTTTCTAACCAGACCTCAAGGCAAAGAACAGGATCTCTCACTTATCTCTGTCTACAATAAACTATTTAACAAGTCTGTATTTTTTCTAAGTAATTTTTCTCCATCTCAACAACTATGGTCAGAATTCATAATATAATAAGCTGGTGACTACACTGGTGTCATAAGTATTTTACTTCTCTCTTCTCTCATTTATTCTACTTGGTACTCTCAAAGGAAAGTTATCTTCCTATAACCAATATCATGGTACCCTCTAATTTGTAACAACATTGAATAAAGACAAAACCAAACAAACTTCTTTCAGAGTAGCCTATTATAAAAGTGTTAAATCCCTGAAGTTTGCAAAAGCAATTTTGCAATAATTTGAATCTAGCGGGCCTCCCTGGTGGCGCAGCGGTTGAGCGCTGCGCTGTGGAGCTGTCGGCAGCGAGCGATGCGAGTTCGATGCCCAGCCAGGGAGAATCCCACATGGTGCGGCAGACCTCTCCTGCCTCGCCTGCTGCTCCCCTCAGCAGTGTACTTCTGATCTGCCTGTTCTGCTCCCCACTCTGTCTCTGGTGAACCCTCTCGCTGCCCCACACCTCTGGCCTGTACCCCAGCTTGTATGTATAAATAAATAAATCTTTAAAAAAAAATTTGAATCTAGCACTTGATTCTAATTTCTTCTCTTTCTACCCCCATCTACTCTGCTCAGCCCTACCTTATAGGTCATCAGTTTTAATCATATCTGGATTTTAAACCTCCCACAATATGTAAATGTCAAGTTTTAAACTCAAATGCCTTTTCCCTCTTCATCCCTGAAGCTTCCCAACACCTGTGCAATAACTTGCCGGTTTTCAAGTCAAGTTCACAACCCTATTCCTTCGTGAGCCCTTATCTGTGTCTCTACTTCTTAGAGACTTGAAGCATGCTTTTGCTTCTAAGAAGTGAAAATAAAAAGCTGTCTCAGCCCTTTCAACACTGATGATGTAATAAAAATTAAATCTAACATTAAACAATAGCTATTATTTAAAGTTTACAATTGTACCCACTCCTCCAAAATCACAAGTTTTGTAACAGTGTAACCCAGTGAAAAGGGAGGTTCCGGTTTCCTGCCCCTCCCAAGGAAGGGTAAAACTGAGTGGTGAGGAGAAGCTAGAAAAGATAGGGAAAAGACTTGGGAAGAAGGAAGGAAGGAAGGAAGAAGATGACTTAGAGAAGGCATATGGATCAGCGAAACATGTGAAAAAGAACCTACATTTTTTTCTCCACCTCGGATTTGTACTAGAGACTTGGGGGACAGGGAAAGAATCACTGGCAAGAGAATAAGGTGAGAGATCCATGGGGAGGCTGATAATGGTATCTGCTACCTTCACTTGTATTTTGCTCTTGCTATTTTCCTTCCAGACGTGCCTGGTCCCTTCTGCTCCTTTCCTTTAGGTCCCCACCCGAAAGTGCCTTAGACATATAGCAAGCTTGGGGGACTCAACGCTCCTGCTTTGGGCCAACCCTGTTTGACTGGACATTTACCCATGAGGGAATGGGAAACTATGAGTACTTAGTTGCAAACCATTTTAACCACATTCTTTCTCTTCTCTTACACTCTCTTACACACTAATTGTATTAAAGTTCTCTATTAAAGGTCTTATACACTAAGAGTATGTATTGTTTTTATGTGACGAATAGCAGACCCCCATATAGAACAGGCTGGTTTGAGGGCCCCAGCGGGTCCCTCATTCTGCCTGCTCACAGTTTGAGTAACTGACTACTTACAAGTGAATATTCAATATCATTATAAGTGAATATTATTAAAGTGCATATTCAATACTATTACAAGCAAATATTTTTCAATATTGTTAAAATTGTGTACTTGGAGAATGGTTACTTCTTATAAGTCACAATTCTAGAAATAAGGTTGAAACTGGATGTCAAAACTGATCAGTGTAAGTCTGTCTTTGTATTTTCCAGCCTCATAAATATAGTTTATAAATCGTTTACTACACCAAGGATTATAAGAAGTTTTTTTAAATGGATATTCAGTGTGATTTGTGGAAAGACACTTCAGAAGTATCTATCTTGCAGTGGAACTGTTCTTATGAAAGATTATTGCCCTTCAAATATATATACCATTCTGTCTTTTTAACAGATTTTTTTCTTCAACACTTTTCCAATGATTGTAACTGGAGAACATACATTATGTAATTACTATAGACAATTTAATACTACTGCTAGAACTGGAGATTTTTGCCAGCTGATTTATAATTTAAAGAGTCACTGAAACTTTTAACAACCAGGAAGTCTACAAATTATGAGCAATAGTAACTGGAAAAAGTCTAGGGGATATGCAGTAGGATATTGTATCCTCACATAATAAAACAGGTTATTAGATTTCCTAAAATAAGTAATCCCAAAAGAATGGCCACGTATTGCTAACTTTATGAGTCACCCTGAAGATCCACTTCTATTTAGAGTATGAATCTCTTGGATTAGAAGATTTGCATTTAAATGGCCTATTTCCCCCTTGCAGCTACAGGTTTCTGCATAGAATAATACTCCTCTTTCTTTGTGCAACACACACACAGAAAGAGTCCTAATAAATCCACCATTGTAATGATCCAAGACTTTATCAAAGGACTTTTAAGCCATCCTAAAAGACCCTTTTGAAACAGGTTTTCCTGTATCTCCTTTTGAGAGTTTGAAATTATATTTAGGATAATTAGCTATTTCCCTGCAGGCCATCTTTATAAACTTGAGAAAAATGACATCCGTTTTCTTAGTAAATTTAAGAAAAAACACTTGAAGCCTAACCACTAATTTCAATAGAAAAAGGGGCAATAAAATATTTTTTTGACATTAAAAAAAAGTCTCTTTCTAACAGTTGTGCCTTAGTACAGGGTCTTTGGAAATATAAATAAGGAACTAAAGGGAATATAACCCAGAAACCTGGTAAAGGATTCTCATCTAGGATCTTAGAAATTGTTTCACTGTGGCTAGCTATTAGCTCTCAGAGTAAGAGGCTTAACATCCTAATTTTTGAAATGATTTGACCAATCTGCAAAAAGAAAGAATCACGGCTAGAATAATTCAAAGGATGGGCAAATTTTGTAGTATGTTGTAGACACTTTATCAGTATTAATGCTTTCAAGATCCTTCAGAGACTTAGTCCAAAATGCTATTGATTACAAGAGGTAAATATGCTAGAAATATCAAGAAACAAATGAATCAAAGTCCATATATAAGAATAAAAGTATCTATAGACTAAATGTTGTCCCCCCAAAATTCCAACGGCATTTTTCACAAAAAATAGGGGGAAAATCCTAAAAATTTGTATGAAACTGTTGCCAACCTGTATTTTTTTCCCTCACCTGCAAAATTAATTCTTAATAGTTTAAGTGTTGATAAAGAGGATCTACATAATGCAAGTTTTAAATATGAATAAAGTGTACATATTTATTTGAATAGAAAAGTAAATTCTCAACCATATTTAGAAAATTGAAGACTCAGGTTTAATTCACAACAGATTATCAAATACAGAGAACAAAATAGTTCCAGTTTATAAATTTTAACTCAATTTTTTTTAAGTTATGAACTCACTTCTTTTGACTTTGCTGTCAACCTCTAGGTGAAATGTTTCAAAAGTTTGCATAGTGATTTTCCCATTAAAATGCAAATCAGTTTTCTTAGTGACAAATATTAAATTAAAACCCTAATAAAAAGTGGAGACATGCCTTAATGGCTACAAATTTAAATTCAATCCTATGTTAAGATCTGAGTTATGGAGTTCTATCACAAGTAGAAGAAAGTTAGCAGAAGTGGCTTCTCTCATTATCTAATGCCGGATACTGTCGTATTAACTGTTCAAAGAAGTATTTTTTAATAAATAAGTATTAATTATACTTATTTATAAGTATTTAATAAATAACTAACAAGTCTCCGAGGGACCCAGGTTGCAAGCTCTCTTGTACCCACTGGATCCTTTCCAAGGGATTGGTGAGTTCTCCCTCAACATTCCTTCTCTCTGCTATTGAGCCCACAACAGGAGCTCACCTGGTGATTCTTTGATCTCTTACTCTGGTAGGGGGGTCTGGGGAAGCTATCCTTGCCTGCTGATCTTGGAGCTCCTAATGTCACACTCAAAACAACAATGACTGTAATGTAGTTAACAAGTTTGCCTTCCCCCTAGCTCTTGCAATTCCCCCCCTTGTTTGACAGGCTTGCCTTTTTGCATTTCAAGGAAAAGGGAGTTAAAGAGCAGTTGTTGAAAAAAGCGAGCCCTCCAGTGTCTGTGCCAACCACTCCCCCGTGTCCTTTGCAGACCTTGCTCATCTTCCCTTTTTTCCCTTTGTATAAATAGCCCTACACCCTGCCAAAGAGCAGGACAGTGGACTTTTAGACGTCAGTCTGATGCCCTCCTCATTTGTCGACAAATTAAGCCACTTTCCTTTTCCTCAAATTCTGTTTTCTTTTGTTGGCTGAGGGAAACAGAGAGCAGCGTTCAGTATCAACTGCACTCTCTTTCTGAAAAGTCACTTCATGGAAATTCACATTGTTCCTGAGTCCTCATCCTAGTGCTAACGCCCAGCCCCTCAGTTGTCTACTCTTCTGGCCACACTATCTTTGTTTTTTTCCTTTCCTTCCATGCATCAAGGCACCGACTTCAGTGCAACACCTATGGGGGAAATCCTGGGATTCTGTCAGGGAACTTCTGGGTCTTCTTCTAAACAAATATATATTTTTATAGTTGTTTTTAGGGAAAAGGTGATCTCAACCTCTCAATTCTGCCTTGGTGTGGGTAAAGTTCATGCAATGGGATTTAACTGATGGTCAAAAAGAATGTGTGCCAGTCTATTAGAATGTGTGCCAGTAGAGTGTCATCTACAAAAATTCACTTCTGTCAAACCTAACACCAAGAGAATGAACTTTAAACAATGTGCTAATGACTTCGATGACAGAGATCATAAGAGATCATCCTGCAAAAGCATAAGAATCCACTGATGTCTGTAATGAAAAATTTGTCATTTGAGTGATCAAAATGTTTCATTTAAACATTTTTAAAAGCTGAACATCAAATAGTAAAATATCAGTGGTTATCATTAATTATTTTAAAATCAGGGTCATTAATCAAAATGATTCCTGAAAGAACTGTAGGTAAATGTTGTTACTATAGCTTATCTATTTAGAAGGGTATTTAGACTGAAGGAGAAAAAAAGAGATAGTGACTAATGATTGAAAAGTTCAAGCTCAAAAATATTGACTTCAAACTTTTAAGTAGGTGAACTTTACTAAGAAGATGTATAGAAAGAACCATTGACTGGGAACCAAAAGCTCAACACATTCTTTTTCTTGGAAAAGTTGAACTCAGTTTGTATTGAATTCACAGGTGCTTCAAGGGAGTTCAGATTAGCACCATAGGGGGGTAAAGAAGATCCAATTGTGGCCTTTTAATGCTCTCTGTGTTCAGTGCCTCAGAAATCAGTGGGAATGCTCAGTGTGGAGAAACTCAATAGGAACAATGAATAAGGAGAGTGCATCTGTATCTTTTTAAGTTCTGTGTGGCAGACTGAACTCTCACATAATGAATGAGCTAATTTGTCATTTGGAACTCATTATTAGAAAGCACTGTATAAGCAGATTAACAATTACAGTTTATAATCTATCAATAACTCCAAAGTGTTCATTTTACAGCCCTATTTTGAAATAGGTAAATCACAATATAAAATCCAATTGCTCTTTTACATAGTTTGAAACAGTATGCAACTTAAACACCTCACCTCAGTTTTGTCCTTCACAAACTAATACCTGCTTCATAAGAATTTTGAGTATCAATGTAACAGCCTACTTTTAGTGCATATACTGGAAACCAGAATGAAAGATATTTCAACAACAGCAATATGTGTTCCTTTTAGATTTCACCGGAATAGTTTGAATATTGGCAAACTAAAATATGATGATACACTTAAAACAAGTAGGACAAAGTAACTTGAAATGTGATCTACTTATTACTTTTCTAATGTATACTAGTTTTAAGACAAATAATCATATGGTTACTACTATTGTATTGTGAATATTAAAAAAAAAAACTAAAATGAATATATCTTAGAGTAGTTGATTTGATGTCACTGAAATTTTTCAATGTGTCCATGAAAGTTTCAGTATTTTCGGACCAAATTGTTTTTGTAAACATCCAAACTCTTTTTCTTATCCTAATATTTTGAGAATCTATAGTTTTATGATTATAAATTAATTCACATGATGAAATGGGTCTTTGGGTGGTTGAGGGGGCCAATGACATTTTATTAGCCTGGGCCAGTCAGAAAGCAAAACTGGAAAAAATATTACAGTAGTAACACCATATTGGAAAGGATCAATAAAGGGTAGTGATGGTGATGAGAAAGAAAACGGAGCCAAGGAAAGATGTTATGTTGTTGACTTTAGGACCCAACAGGTGTGGGGATACTGAGGTTTTACCATACCAACAAGCAATTCTTGGACTCCAGCAAAGCGTTGGAGAACTCAACTCAATTCTGACACTATAACCTCAGAGACTGAGTTAGATCCCACAGGTTAAGTATTCAGTGTCCAAAGACCGCTCCCCACTTTATATTTCAGCCACATGTTCCATGCTTTCTTACGAGTCAGTTATATGTGAGCATTTTCCTGATCCCCCCCACTCAAACTTTAGATACCCGTCACAAGTCCCAGACTATTGTCTGTGCTTCTAACAACTGGTTAAAATCAGAGGCTCCTAGGACACTTTACTGACGTTCAATTAATTTGCTAGAATGACATACAGAACTCAGGCAATCTACTTACTAAATCACCAATTTATTACAAAGGATACTAAAAGATTCAGTCAGATGGAAGAAATGCATAGGAAAGGTGAAGGGGAAAGGCACAGAGTTCCCATGTACTCTCCAGATGTGCCACTTTCCCCCAAATCTTTACATGTTCCCCAACCCAGAAGCTTTCAAAGCCCCCTTTTTTGAGCTTTTAGGGAAGCTGTATTACATGGGCATCATTGATATTAACTGACCAAAGTCAATTTAACTCAATTTCTAGTTCTTCTCCCTTTGTATGCTGCAAAGGGAGCATTATTCATGTACAGTTATTCATGGAGAGCATCAAGGAAACATAGCAATTAAGGAGGTGGGTGTGCTCACATGACTTGCACAATTTTGGAAGAGCCCCGAGAAAAACTGCATTATAAAAGAGTGAAAAGAGCAGAAATTTGTCTTTAAGGTTCGATCATATCTACTACTTAATATAGGCCAAGGTTTATCCAACAGGGAATGGACTCCATTGTACTCACAGATATTATCATATGACCTTGTTGGAACTGTGGACTTATGCCTAAGCCAAAAGGTGATGATGGCCATTCCACATGGATAGAATTTGACACCTAGATCCCTAAGTTCCAACTTGTACTCATCAACCTCAGGAAACTCAGAAAGAGATTCATTCATAGATTGCCAAACTTTCTCAGTTTCAATGTCCTACATCAGAAATATTTTCACTGGCAGCTATGTCAAAAGAAATATCTAACGATTCACATCACTGGTCTAGTGATGTGAACACCATGATTAGTATTTATGTCCTAAGAACTTTGTGGTCATTTATAAAAATGCATATAAATTGAAAATATAACATTATAATATCATCTTTAACTAACCACAATTAATTATAATATGATGGGTGTTGCAAAATATCCAAGCCTTGAAATTAAATCATGAAATATCATTGTTATTTCATTTAATTCAATGTTAATTTTCATGACACTTTTGCAAAAATAGGTCATCAAAAAACAATACAAAAAAACATTCCTTCATCCCCCCTCCTTCACTGGAAAATCTTCCTACCCTGTCCTCCAGAGATTCATTTTCCTGTCTCTCTTCCTAGGGACGTCCTTTATACTATAGGGCAGTACCAAAATAAAAAGGAATGTGGAATGACCTAATGTTTAAATCATAAACTACCTCAGATTTATAATTTGGGTGATGTCTAATAAATGTCAAATATTACTTTAAGATGTTCTGCAGAACCCTTTGTGCAATCTGTAGTGCTTCAGTGTATGCTGGCACATAGTTTGGGAACCTTCAGTACCAACAAAGCAAATTAAAACCAAGGTGGCACATTGTGAGAGCCTGCTTGGAGGTTCCAGCAGGGGAGTGAAGCTCCCTTGACCAAAGAACAGTTAGGCTCTATTTGGGGGAGGCTGCCCTCTTCCACAGGGCATGTAGCTTCTGGAGAGACACACATGGGGCTGTGAAGGAGAAAAGGGAAAATCGCTAAGGCAGCCAGATCAGCTGAATCAACTGTAGCCAGATCGCCCTCATATCCAGGGGCACATTTTGAAATTGGGGGTTAGACTGTGAGGCAGTTCAAAAAGCCTATGTCTTATTAGAATTATTTCCATATTTTTAAATCAAAATCCTTAGCAATATCAAGTAGTCACACAACCAGCTATTTACAATGATAAAATATAGGGTTAACTCTGGATTCTGACTCTATAAAACCTTGTTTGATTATAGGCAGATATCTCAAACCTGAGTTCGCTCATGTATGAAATGAGACTAGTACTAGACTCTTCTTCATGAATTGTCTGGGAGTATTAAATGAGCTATTTCTTTAAAGCACAGTACCTGTCTCAGAGTAATTGTCCAATGGCTATTGATGATAGTATCATGAAGATCCAAGGAGCCCAATCCATTTCAGATTGCCTTCACCTGGGAACAGAGGCAAAATTATTCTAGGTAAGGAATTAAGAATAAATTTTGGGGGACTTTAGACAGACTGTCTTGATGAAAACCATTTAAAGTTTTTTTAGAAAACCCCAGCTGCTGCTTTTTTTTTTAAGATTTATTTATTTATACATACAAGCTGGGGTACAGGCCAGAGGCGTGGGTTGGCGAGAGGGTTCACCAGAGATAGAGTGGGGAGCAGAACAGGCAGATCAGAAATACACTGCTGAGGGGAGCAGCGGGCGAAACAGGAGAGGTCTGCCGCACCATGTGGGATTCTCCCCGGCCGGGTGTCGAACCTGTATCGCGTGCTGGCGACAGCTCCACAGCGCAGCGCTCAACCTCTGTGCCACCAGGAAGGCCCTCCCAGCTGCTTCAATTTGACTTATCTGTTACCCAGAGCAGAAAAGGTGTGACAAAAGACCTGGGGTCAAGCTAACCTCAAACTACTAGTCCTCATGGAGTTGAAAACTAGACAATCCAGCATCCTCATGGTGCATTAGTTTTGTCTCAAGTGTTTATATTAGTTTTTATATGCAAGGTTCAGCAACTGATGCTATTCTTGATCCATGTTACATTGTCAATCCCCTTGGATTTCTGAGTGTGTGTGCTATTCTTGTCTTGCATAAGATATTTTATGTTGAGGGGCCTCCCTAGTGGCGCAGCGGTTGAGCGCTGCGCTGTGGAGCTGTCGGCAGCCCGCGATGCAAGTTCAACGCCGGGGAGAATCCTACACGATGCGGCAGACCTCCCCTGCCTCTCCCGCTGCTCCCCTCAGCAGTGTATTTCTGATCTGCCTGTTCTGCTCCCCGCTCTGTCTCTGGTGAGCCCTCTCGCCGTCCCACGCCTCTGGCCTCTACCCCAGCTTGTATGTATAAATAAATCAATCTTTTTTTTAAAAAAAGATATTTTATGTTGACTTTAGCCTGCAGACTAAAGCAACAGATTTTAGCCATAGACTAAGGTAACATTGCCTTGCTGAGTGTCTCTTTCATAGACCGTTCCTAGGCCCAATTAGGTCTGGTCATTTGAAGAATGTGACAAAAAAACATGCCGTTGTTGAGTGTACAAAGATGGGCAAGGTGCTAGGTAGTTCCATATAATCATAGCATCATGAGTCCACAACCCAAGGTGCAATTCAGTCAACAAAGCCTGTCAAGTCATCCAGATATGCCCAGTAAGGGGGAAAGAGTTGACTGATAAGAAATTAAAACAAATCTTATGCAGGTATTGATTCAAAGATGTGGCATTCATATTACATTGTGTTAAAAAGCTGCTTTAAACTCACCAATTAGTCAATCATTGTCTCATCACATTCTTATTCTTGTAAAATAAAGAACTTAGACCTTAAATAAAAAAAAAATGTTTGGTGTATTTATGTGTGTGCATGCAGGAAAGAAAAAGACAGCAGTTTGGATTGGAGGGAAGAGAAACTAAGAAAATTCCTTTCTTACTGTCTTTCCCACTAAACTTGTAAGCTTTTTTGGATAGGAGGCATTAATTTATTTTGTTGTCTTGATTTAAAGAAATTACTATCTCAAAAATTTTCTATATTTGCTTGGTATATAATGGTTCACAAATTCCTCGCATGTATATTAAGTTTTGAATATTCTCCATTTGACATTGCAATGAAATATATGCCACTGGTTCCATTTCACTGATGAAACAGATGGTTTACTGAAGCCTTTCACAAATGTAAAGAAAGGGCCATGATTCAAAATAAAGCTTATGGAAGGTCATTGTACTTGCCAGAAGATGATTATCTCAAACTCAAGTGTCCCAGCATTGCCACATTACATATGCTCATCAATATACTTAAAAGTACACAGTGGAAACTTAAAAGAAAACTTTCAGTGGTTTTTGAGAAAAAAATTATCTAACATTTTTGAAAAAGAAACCATGTCTTCATAAATGAATCCCCCAAAATGACAAAGAGGCTGATAGAGGGTAAAACTGCCCTATCTTCTCTAGTGTTCACTTCTCCTAGGCTTAATTACACATGAAATATGCAAATCACAACTTTCTGAATGTATCCAGATTCCACAAACAAACACAAGTGCATTTTCAAGAGCGACTTTAATTTTCCTTCTTTTCATCCTAATTGACAACATTCATAGGAGGAGCACAGTTTGAACAGCAAAAAAGTCAGGAAAATTAAATACAGAAACAGTTTGAACTGTATAATATGTCTCTTCTTTCATTAAAAGAATGAAATATTGTCAGTGCCCTTTATAGTTTTAATTAAGTATGTCAGTATAATACTTAATTGAGAGAAATATGCAAATGACTGTTTCTTCATAAGGCCAAAGCTAAATAAACACAGCTTTATGCAAGTACCCATCTCATTACATGTCTGTGCAGAAGTCTTATGCAGATTAAATTGTTATATGTACTTGTTTGTTTGTTTTTACCTAGAAAGCTATTCCTGAAGTTTTTCATGCTTGAGGATCTGTATCAAAAATACTAAACAAAGGAAAAAAAATACTAACAATTTTTCACTTTTTTTTCAACATTACCATGCAATACTCTTCTTGGAGCAAATGAATAGGACTAACTTAGTGGCCAGCATATTGCATGCCTGTGTCCTGACTTCTGTAGACAGTAACTAGGAGGAACACAAGAATCGGCTTGACAATCTCGCCTCGAGAACCAGTTTTAATATAACTGAATTAAATTTGTAAAAGTGAAAAAATAAAGTCTTTCGAGAAGTTACAAACAAGAAGGTGCATGAGATACTGAAAGAATTTGAGAACTAGAAATAACCTTGTTAACTTCTGCTTTAAAGATTAATGAGTCTACCATAAAATTTATAGAAGAAAATATAGGCAAAACTCTACATGACAGACATCTCAGCAAAATCTTTTTTTTTTTTTTTAGATTTATTTATACATACAAGTTGGGGTACAGGTCAGAGGCATGGGGCGGCGAGAGGGTTCACCAGAGACAGAGCGGGGAGCAGAACAGGCAGATCAGAAATACACTGCTGAGGGGAGCAGCGGGCAAGGCAGGAGAGGTCTGCTGCGCCATGTTGGACTCTCCCCAGCTGCGCTGCCGACAGCTCCACAGTGCAGCACTTAACTGCTGCGCCACCTGGGAGGCCCAAACATCTCAGCAAAATCTTTAAAGACACATCCCCCAAAGTGAAGGAAGTGAAGGACAAGATAAACAGATGGGATTACGTCAAAATAAAAAGCTTCTATACGGCAAAAGAGACATTAACCAAAACTAACAGACACCCTTCCAACTGGGAAAAATCTTTGCACACAATATAACCGATAAAGGACTGATAACAAAAATTTACCAGGAACTCACACAACTCAACAAAAACAAAGCCAATAATCCAGACAAAAAATGGGCAGAAGAGCTAAAATGGCACTTCTCCAAAGAAGAAAAGCAAATGGCCAACAGGTACATGAAAAAATGTTCAACATCACTTATAATCAAGGAAAGGCAAATCAAAAACACAATGAGATACTACCTCACACCTGTGAGGATGGCACACATTAAAAATACAGGCAACAACAAATGCTGGAAAGGATGTGGAGAAAAAGGAACTCTTCTACACTGCTTTTGGGAATGCAAACTGGTCCAACCACTATGGAAAGCTGTATGGCGATTCCTCAAACTGCTAAAAATAGAGCTTCCATATGACCCAGCAATACCACTTTTGGAAATCTACCCAAAGGACACAAAAACACTAATTCATATGTTCATTGCGGCTCTATTCACAATATCAAAGGTATGGAAGCAACCCAGATGTCCAAAAATAGATGATTGGATCAAGAAGATGTGGTACATATACACAATGGTATTCCAAGAAGATAAACACATGCAATTTGCAGTGACATGGATGGGACTAGAGGGGATCATACTTAGCGAAATAAGCCAGAAAGAAAGAGAAAAATATCGAATGGTTTCACTTATAACAGGACTATAGGGAAACCAAATAGGAAAGAGACACTGAGGGGGTGGGGGGAGAGGAGGATAAGGACACAAAATGGAGTAGAAAAGGACACAAGGGACCACAGAGATGGATCACGGGCGAATTGGTGGTGGGTTACCCAAGGGGAATACAAAATGTAAAAGATATAAATAACAATAAAAAATTAATTAATTAATTAATTAATTAAAAAAAGATTAATGAGTCTAGAGCCTCCCTGGTGGTGCAAGGGTTAAAGTCTCAGAGCTATCAAGCTATTGCCAGCCACTGTGACATGAGTTTCATCCCTGGCCTGGAGCAAACCCACCTGGTACAGCAGACCTTTCCTGGCACCATCCACTGCTCCTCTCAGCAGTTTATTTCCATAGATCCACCTGTTCTGCCCCCACTCTCTCTGGTGAATCCTCTCACTGCCTCCCCCTCCCCCTACACCGCTGGCCTACACCCCAGTCATCGTATGCATAATAAAAATAAATCTTTAAAAATATAAAGATTAATGAGTCCAAACCATCACAGGTAGATTTGTTTTATGGACTCTGTCGTTGATTCTACGGCTTTCTTTCAACATCTTATAGTCCACTCTAACACATTGCTGAATATTCTGGAGTATTTGTAGTTCTTTGATTTTATCCTGCAATAGTTTGAGATTTCCTTTCTCTACCTTTTCACCTTTCAGTCTTCTTTTCCATCTAAGTCAAATATCCTTTCTTCCTGGATAACCGGTCTTCCCTGATTCCCTCAGAGAAAATTTGTGCCTCACCTTTTATGGATTTTTTTAGCATTTTCAATTATCTGAAGTATAATGTAACACTATCCACAGACCCTTCCATTCACGGCTAAAGTGTGATTTATTCACCACTCTGAGCCTATTGTTCTTTGCCTTTTCATGATCCATGACCTGTCCATGGAAAAATTAATAGACATTTAATAACTATTGGTAATTTAAAGTTCTGTGACACCTTTATGAATAGGAATCTAAACTATATTATTAATAAATACTATTTATAATACTATTATTTATTATTATCTATAATATTATTAATAAATAAATATTATAATAGGTATTATGTAGGGGAAATATTGAAGTATTCAATGAGTAATAAATTCAAAGTGATTAGAATGATTTTCTAAATTATGAAAAAAACTAAAGTATATTAAGACCATTTATTTATTTTTATTTTTTAAAAAGATTTATTTATGCATACAAGCTGGGGTGCAGGCCAGAGGTGTGGGGGGTGAGAGGATTCACCAGAGACAGAGTGGGGAGCAGAACAGGTGGATCTACTGAAATACACTGCTGAGGGGAATAGAGAGTCAGGCAGGAGAGGTCTGCAGCACCATGTGGGTCAGCTCCCTGACTGGGGATTGAACTCATGCTGCAGTGGCTGCCCACAGCTTGATAGTGCTGAGACTTAACCCCTTGTGCCACCAGGGAGCTCCCCTGCCCCCATTTAAATTATTAACTTTGCTTGGAACAGATGCTGTGCCTCTCATTCGACACCAGCACCTAGGACTTCAGAAAAGTGGTACTCAGAAAATTTCTTACTGACTGGGTACCCAAAAACCTTGTAGTTGTTTTTGTCTCATTCCCAATCCATTGATGAGTAAATATTTAGTAAACGCTTCAGCTCTCAGAGGTCCACATAAACTTGGAAATATATTTTGTATACTGCAATGTATTCTCCATTTTTATGGAGAATACAAAATAAATGTTATTTTGTAGCTGATGGACAGTATACATATGAATGAGCATAATAACCAGTGAGACTGTTAAGTGTCATTGTTTTTATGTTCTGGGCATCTGTCATGGAATATTTAATCACAATTCAATTTTAATGATGTCAGTTCCATGAAAGTAAGACCTTTTTTCAGTGTCAGGATGTGAACATTAAACATGAGCGGTACAGACTGGTGAGCACCATATCTAACTGCAGCTTCCAGTAACTCGATTCATGTTAACACTTCTCCCTGTAATCTCTCTCTTGTTACAGTAATTAATAATAATAAGATCAAAAGCCAATTCAATCAATCTTTGGAAACCACTGAAGTTGCCTCCCCGTAAGTCCTTAATGGGTAAAGGTGACAGTCTATGCTTGTTTTGAAAGCCACGGGAACATCCATTCTAATGGTTATAATGAGGGCGCAGAAAGCAAGAGGTTGAACTGCTACTGGCACATATGATGAAAGCCTTCTGAAGGAAAAAATAGTCTTTCATGGCTCACTAGTTCAGTTACTTCCTAGTGGAAGCCAAATGTTTGACACTAGAGAGAGGAGGCAACACAGAGAAAAATTGAAAGGAGACCTAAAAAGCAAGATATACAGAATGTAAAATGTAAAAGCTGATGCAATTATAAGTACATGTATTTTAATTTGCCAACTACTTATAACCATCTTGCCATTTATACTCTATCTTCTTATCAGAGCAGCATCTTAGAATAATTCCTATGTATTATTAAAACTAACAAAGTTTGCAGGTTCTATTGACCTAAAAATAAATAATGTTGTATAATCTAAAAATAAGTAAAGGATGCATTTTCCCTCATTCTATAGGTGAAGAATTAGGTTTAGGAGACACATGACTGATAATAGACACATTCCAGGGCAGACCTAACTCCTATTTTCTTATCATTTTATGCCTTGCTAACTCCACATTAAAGGTTGAAAAAGTCTAATATACAGCATGCCACCCCTCTTTGTATCCAGACATGTGAAAATACTTTTTTAGTATGATGATGAACAGTGTGGATTCTGGACTAAGTTTTGAGTTTAAATCCTGTTTCATCCCCTCACTAACTGTGGGATTTGGGGAGTGAAATGACTTCTCTGTACCTCAGCTCCTCTGTCGAACAGAGATAACTACCTCAGATGGTTACAGTGAGGTAGATATTTAAATGAGTAATTATATAAAACATTTTAGGTTAGTGCCTGGCACATAGTATATGCTTTTTTTATGTAGGAGCTATTATTATTATCACTTTCCTTGCCTTTGTTAATCTTGGCAAACAACAGAGGATTGGAAAT
>PVIJ01019794.1:0-22578 GCA_004024925.1 Scalopus aquaticus | reverse complement strand
CAGGACTATAGGGAGGCGGGGTGGGAGAGAGACACTCAGCGGTGGGGGAGGGGGGAGGGGAGGATAAGGGCACAAAATGGAAGAGAGGAGAATACAGGGGACCATGGAGATGGATCACGGGTGAATTGGTGGTGGGCTGCCCAAGGGGAATACAAAATGTAAAAGACACAAATAACAATAAAAAAAAATGGAAAAAAAATTACCTTATATATC
The DNA here is from genome assembly GCA_004024925.1 of Scalopus aquaticus. Classification (NCBI taxonomy): domain Eukaryota; kingdom Metazoa; phylum Chordata; class Mammalia; order Eulipotyphla; family Talpidae; genus Scalopus; species Scalopus aquaticus. Next base: position 22,365 of record PVIJ01019794.1, on the reverse strand, counting down.
AGCTATGATTATTTCTATTGTTCATTGCACCTGGAGGTTGGTTATTGGTTTTGCTGTAGAAACTATCAGGTTTACATGGTAACAGATAGGGTTTTTTTTTTAGTAATTTTTATTTTTTAATTATTTTATTTTAAAAATGAAATTAAAGGATATTTAAAGCAAAAAAAAAAGTATTATTAGGGTCTATTGCTTATATTCATATTCAGAGAAAATGTTAAATTCTAGTTAGAAGTTAATAAAAATAAAGATGTAATATTTTCCTGTCCAAGCTCACCAATTCTGATTTTCACCCTTAGGTCTCTTAGGGGTTTATGAATTCACTGTTAAGAACCTTTGGCGCTAGGCACATAATGAAGAGGGATTTGATTTGGTAGGAATGGAGAAGGAAGAGATCAGAGAGAGGAACATAAGATACAGAGCAATTTAATGGATCTGATGATTTGATGGTAGGTAAGGAAAAGAGGTATCTAAATTGATAAACAGATTTCTAGGCTAGGGAATTCATGATACACAAAATTAGGATAACTGACAAAGTCCACATAAATTCAGAAAAGCTTTCACTTGGGAAATATAAGCATCACTGATTAGGATGATTAACAGTTCTTGCAGATCCTGCCATAATTTGAAAGACTTGTGAAGACAGGACTGTATCCTGAGGACTCAGATACAAGCCCCTGAAAAGTAAGTAGAGCATACCTTTCAAGCTCAAGTGCATTGCTCTTTCTACCAGGATAGTGACTGCAAAGGTTTCATCCTCAGCAGGGCCCTCCGGGGCTGGGCAGACTTCTGAGGAGCTGCTGCAAGGGACCTGGGTGGAGGCAGACTTCTGGTGGCCACGCGGTAGGGACAGCAGGATCTCATCAGTTCTTTTGGGGAGCTGCTCTGACTCACTGTGGCTGCTGCAGTCCATGGAGTCCAGCTCATGAGTGGGCCCCGGATGTGGAGAAAGAGAGGAAAGAACCACATGAACTCGTAAGGCAGCTCCTGAGAGATTGGAAGCATTTCGTCCAAATAGGGGGTACACACCTGCAAGAGGATGGAGGAGAATAAGTCTAGTGTTGAGGAACCAAGAAACACCTATAATCTTGGAGGAGATGTTCACTGAGGATGCTTGTGGTTCTTTCTTTTGGTAGATCTATAGGCCTTAATAAATCAATTTACAAAAGAAACTATGAAGTCAGTACACAGTGTGAGAATCTCTGTCTCCTCTCCCCCACCACATACACTACTATCTCTAATAATGGAAAACACTGATAGCTCTAGTCGGAAGCCAAAGCCAAATGACTATTAGGCAGAGCTACTGCAGAAGAGCTTCATATGTTGCAAGGCACCTAGACTTAAATGATTTGTGAAGCCTCTGAAAAGTCCAAGATTTGACAAAATCAGAGAGGCCGGTCTTCTCTTCCACATGTCCCTCTGGCTCCTTTTCTTAGGCCTTTTGGTCATCAGGAAGCTGATGCTCTATTTAGCCTGTTTCACCAGCTAAATATGTTCTGGCAGTAAAACTGAAGACCATTTAGAAGGGAAGTAGGAGGTAGTGGTAGAAGGAGAAAAGAAAGAAAAGTAAGGAAAGTAATGATTTTGAATGTTTCTCAAGTGCCAGAACCTTAGAGAGGTTAAGTAAACTGCCAAGAAAAATCTTCCAATAAGTGGTGGATTAAAACCCAGGGATATGAGTTTTATTGGTTTGCTGTTAAATTAGACTTTATTTATAAAGGAGGCATTAATAGTTCTTTTAGAATCTCGAAGATAACTTCCTTAGACTTATTTCAATTCAGGAAAGTGGAATTTATTGATTCGCAGATGGCAACGAGATAGAATCTTTACTTTCTTTTCCTGTTTTGGAGTAACCTATTTTCTTCTTAATGCAATGTGTAAATTATGATTATTATAAGCAGACAATAAGGTTAATTTATAGCAAGGAAGATATCCAAAAGCCACATAGTAAAATCTTTATCCTCAAGAAATTTAACAGTGGTCGGATGGCTGACTGGATAGACTGACAGACTCAATCAACAAACACATCAAATGCCACGCCTGGTACAGGGCACTTTTACAAGAGGATGAAAAACTTAGACTGGCAGGATGTGAAGAAGTATGAGGGAAATGGACCATCTGAAAAGTTAAATACTGCCATTGGTATCACTCAATATACTCAGTGTCTATACTCTTAAATCTATATTTAAGTTTCCGAAACCAACTTTCTTGAGCAGAGTGAAGTTAAAATCCTGCCTTTGTGAACTGTAGTTCTAGTGAGCTTTGTTCATTTCAAGGACTTTTTTCTGTAGTCTCTTGCATGTGACTCTAGAGCAGCCCAGATAAAATAAGGCACATGGCATTTGATGAAGTGCTCAACAGAGGCAGAATCACACCCTGCTTGGTATGGAGAGAACCAGAGAATATGGAAAGATCCTACACACACACAATTCTCCTGCTTTAGCTTGGATAGCCTGCTCAACACCAGGATCAGAGCGCAAGGCTAATAGGGCCTTCTAGTGTACAGTGTGGAAACAACATTCCAGGAAAGTCAAGATGAATAAATACTAGGTATGTAATCAATCTAGCCTGCCCATCTCTGCAGCATAGTTGCTAGATTTTTTTTTCTAAAATGCAAAGCTATGTACTCTTCTATTCTGAATCCATTATAACAGCTTTCCATAGCTCTCAGAAAGTAATCTGAACTCTGCTTAGAGAAGGTCTTCAACATAATACTCTTGTCCACCTTTCTAGTTTCATCTCTCATCATTTCCCAGTCCGTGTATCCTAAGATCCAGCAAAATCAAATTAGTGCCTAAAATGTAGCAGACTGTTTCACCCCTCTGTGCCTTCACACTCGCTGTTCCCATTTTAGAATACCCTCCTTTCTCCCCTTTCTTGGCTTCTTCCAAAATCCTTTGAAACTCAAGTTAAGGTATCACTTACCCTGAGATGTTCTTGAACCAAACAGATGTTGCATCCCTGTGTCCCTGCTGCGCCACTGAGAATATGCTTCACTGTAATTACTTACTATTCTTACTCTCCCATAGGCTAAAAACTCAGGAGGTCAGGGATTATCTCTTATTTATCTCTGAAATCCTAGGGTCAAGTACATATATCGAGTACTGAACAATGTTTGAAAGAAAAACGCCCAGCATGTAAGGGGCATTTGAAAAATGTTACCTTCTTTTTTCCCCTTCTTTGTGAACTATGTATTACCATATAGATTTTCTTAATGATTTCAAGATGTGCTAACCAGAGAGAAATGATATCCTAGTCTCATTAGCTGGTAAGATTCTCAGTGTATCTAAAACCTAGCTAGCATTCTAGATTACCAATAGGCTCATATATGTCCTTGAATTCACTCATTCTTCGTTCACACTTATTAACAGTGCTTATGATATTCTAGGCACTATGTCAGGTACAGAATCTGATGAATTTGGAGGCATTCCAGGCTATAGAGTTCAGAGCCAGTTTGGTGGTGACACCAACAAGGCATGCTGGTACTAGAAAGTGCTGTTTTGAAGTAGCCAGTGGGCCCTTCTTTCTGAAATGTCTTTAGTTACAAGAAACATTACTAAATTATTATTAATCATTCAGCATGCAATCATGGAAAGAATACTTACGAACTTGTGACTCTGGGTAGTTATACAACCTTTCTGAGCCTCCATTTTCATGACTACAAAATGAAAAATGAAATCCTATGATATCTATCTCATAGAATTCTGGGAGAAACAAATAAAATAATGTCTGAGAGGATGTGTCACATAGTACTTGGCAAAGAGCAAGCTCTCAAACTACTGCTACTCCTGGCTCCTCACTTACCACTGACTGTTAGTGTCTTTGTTGACCTCTCCCCAAGTCTGGCCAGATCCACATAGGCTGAGCCAATCCAGGTGTCCGTCTGGTGGGGCCTCTCCACACTGTCATTGCCATAAGCCCGCCACACTTGGATCTCTAACCTCTCTTCCCTGAAGTACCAAAGTAGTGATGGGCCTCTAGTTACTTCTGCTCTTTTGGATGCCTTGAAAGTAACCATGACCTGCTTTTTGTTTGTACATTCCTTAGGCTTCTTGAGAGGAGTCCAAAAGCCTTCATGATCATACAGCTTGTAGCGGAGATAGCAGTATGTGCTCTTATGAATATGCCTCTGACCAGCAAGCAGCACACAATGGATGGGCAGCCAGAGCCTCGGGGTAGAGATGGTGACAGTGGCTGGTTCCTTGTCATCTAACTTTACAGGATCCTTCAGGTTATTCTCAAAGCTCCAGCCCAATAGCTCTGCAGCTTCCAGCACCCGCTCTCTATCTCCAGGATGAGTGAAGGAGACAGAAATTTCAAGACCACCTACAATCTTCTGCATGAGCTCCAAACCATGAGGCAGGGCCCCATCTTCTGGCAAAATGATAGGATACCATCCTGTGATCCCTTAGGGAGAAAAGAATTTCAATTATTGTCTTTAAAGTAAAAATCTTACCTACTTATTGCTCTAGAGCCACCATCACCCTAGTCCAAAGGAAAACAGGAAACATATACCCACAGGGCACTGATGTTTGTTTCATCTGGCCACTGAAAGGCAGTGAGATCAGATGGAAGAACAAAGGCCAGTTGCTGGGAGACCTGAATTCTCTCCATGGTTTGGTCCCAAATTTGTGGTTCAGGCTGGGATGCCATTAACGTCTCTCAGTTTTGGTTTCCTTACTTGTAATGGGAAAATTAATGCTGATTTAGCCTACCAGACAAAGTTACACTGATCAGATAAGATAATGGTTTTGGGAGAGTTTTGAAAAAGTAGTGCTGTAAAAATGTGAAATAATATTATGGTGCTCTAAGTACAAAAGGCATGTGACAAGACGTCTCCCACCAAAAGAACCGCCACCTAGTGAACACATACCAAGGGCCAGACACTGGATTTCAAAACAGTAACAACTACTCTTTACTCAGTATCCACCATGTGTCAGAAATTTTGCCAGTGCTTTATATGTATTGTTTTATTTAATTCTTATGCTAAATACATAAGTTCTGAGGTTTAAATGGGATAGTAATTCTTACTTTAGGTAAGAAAATGAAAGTTCAGAGACCTTTGCAAATTAGTATAGCTATCAAGTGGTAGTGACAGGACTTGAACCTAAGTCTAGCTGGCACCAAAGTTACAGTCCACCTATATAAGTTTATAACATTTTATCTGAAATCCTAGATTTCTGAATTTAGAATTTTCAGATTTTAGGAAGACTTTAACACATAAACTGAACTTAATGTAATAGTCAGTGGTCACATAAGTCAGGGGTTGGTAAACTTATTTTGTAAAGGCCAGATAGCAAATATTTCAATCTTTTTAGAATATACAGTCTCTTTTCCAACTACCGAGTTGTGCTGTTGTGGAGAGAAAGTGGACATAGACAATATGTAAATGCAATGTACAGGAAGTGTTCCAATAAAACTTGATTTAAAAAGCCTGTGGCCTAAGTCGGAAAATAAAGACTAAACAGTCTTATGTCAGATGAGGCCAGATTTGGCTGCTTAATCAGTTGTAACTTGATGTTCTGGGTTTCAGAATTACGTAAAAACAGATCGTGGATTGGTATAAATTTTTCCACTGCAATTTTCTGAGAAAGATTACTCTAATTAGGCTTTACAGACAAAAAGATTTAAGTTTATTGAGATTAATTTGCCAAAGGTCACTTAAAGTTTTAAGACTTTTGGAAAAGGCATTTAATTTTTCAAGGCCTTGTAAGTTTTGGTCTACAAAATAAGGAGGCTAAAAAGTTGATGTATAAGAGTTGGTTTAAGAACTTAAAGTCTTAATTTTAGTAACTTTTCATATCTGGGTATTGTTCCCTCATATCCCATAAGTTCTTCACATTCTTGGTCACAGATCCCTCTGGCTCTAATGAAAGCTATTATCTCCAAAAAAAGCACAAATGTATGGATATACAAAATTTAATACAATTTCAGCATTTACAAACTGTTAGATTAGGTGGGTCCTTTTGTTCTATGATCCTATAATTGAGATACAGCTGGAGGAAACAAAACAGAATGGTCACTTTAGAATAACTTTGAACACAAAGGAATGACATCCCAAATTTTCTAAAAGATTTATTTCTAAGGTGTCAAATTTAATTCATAGAGAAAGAAAATCCCAGGTGGTCTCTGATCCCTGATAAACTCTCTAGTGAGTTTTAGAAGGAAGGAAACTAAGGTGTGCTATATATCCAGCCTTATCCCAAGACTTTTTACATGTGTAATTTCATTGAAGGCATCAATAATCTTGTGAAGTAGACCTTATTATTTTATACAGATGAGGAAATAATGGATTTGAGAAGTGACTTATCCTAGATCACAACAGTAAGTGACAGAAGAAAGATTTGAACCCTTTACTGACTTTTCTCTGGCAGGCATATAGCAAATGTTTATTAAAGCAATGTTCAAATTCTAATTCACAAACTTGGGAGATGTGTGGCAGAATTTTGGAAACCAAATATACAATCCTAGGGAGGAAGATGGGCAAGAGAAGGAAAATGAATGTTTACTGAGTGCCTACTATGGGCATTTTATATATCCTATTTCATCAATTCCTATTTGCAGACTTGTCAGGATTAACTGTCTCCCTCCATTAGCTAAAAAAAACTGGGCTGAGAGAGAGCTAACAGTCACTTTGTCAAGGTCACCAAGTTAGGAATAAGTAGTATGGGACTACTAGTATTTCCAGACTGTCTTGGACCTCATATTCTTATTCTTTCTTCAATAAGAGAGGAGAGTATAATGAAAAAGAATGGATGAACTTGGATTGGATTTCCAGTATTCACTAGCTGTGTAGTTTTTGCAAATACTCAGTTTCTGTGCATTTAAGTTTTCTCATCTGTCAAATGAAAATAATAAGATCCTGTATCCTCATACAGGTAGGGTACCATGTGATTTAAACAAGATATTAGTAAATATTTTACAAAGTACTATATAATGTAATAGGTACTACCATATTTATTACTAGTAGTATTATTGTCATTTTTCCTGGTATAGGATGACAGTACAATGTTTTGAGCTTCTTTGTTTTAATAGAAAACTTTGAAATGGAAAAGAGGACTTAAAATACTTTTGAGAAAACTTTTAAGGTATCTGGGAGAATTCAGAAGCATGTTATGGGGTCATGTTTCTTTTTTTTTTGCGTATCTTGCAAGGGTACCATAAAAGATGATCTCTTGCAGGGAAGTGAATAGGAAAGGGTAGGATTTGAAAATGACAATCCAGGATCCTTACCAGATCTCTTTACCAGCAGCTCTTTAGTTGGAATTTTTACAACTCCAAGCAGATACTCTTTCAATGACTGGATACTGGTTATATCACTTGCTGTTAAATAAAGCAAAAAAGAAAAATTATTTGGTCCACTGACCAAAAGATTTGTGTTTACAGTATTCATATACACACCATTTACATTCAATAAATCTCAGTTTTAGAAGATGCATTAGAGAGCATCTTTCTCCAAAGTTCGAATGCCCTGTGAATAATTTTTAATAACATCATTAATCATGTGTGTGCATGTATTTAAATCATTAAAAAAAATTTCTAGCCAGGGTGTTGACCCACAGAGGGCGCAGCAGAACTCTCCTGTCTCGCCTGCTGCTCCCCTCAGCAGTGTATTTCAGCAAATCCACCTAGTCTGCTCCCCACTCTGTCTCTGGTGAATCCTCTCACCCTCTATACCTCTGGCCTACACCTCAGTTCTTCCATGCAAAAAAAAAAAGAGGAAAAAAAATCAGACATACAGAAAAGCTGTAAGAATATTACAGTGAATCACCCAGATTCACCCACTAATACCTACTCACATTTGCTTTATTCCTCTCTACATCTTTCACATACACACATAAAGTATTTATATATCGCTATACCCTTTAGAAGCAAGTTCAGAGATTATGATCCCAAAATACATCAGCATGTATCTTCTAGTATCTGGTTCCATTTGAAAGAGAGCCCCATTTCATTCTGATTGTGTAAGTCATCTGGTGCTCACCTGACTTAGTATCCTCATGATAGACAGCAAAAGTGACCTCTGCAAACTCCAACAGCTCTGCCAGGAAACAGGTCTCCCCACTGCAGTGCTGAGTGACCAAGTTACATGGAAACTCAATGTGATGGGAGAACTCAGGGCAGAAAGAACAGGCCACAGAGCGGGTTCGGCGCTGTTCTCCCTTGGGCAGGAAGGAGAGATGAATGGTAATGAAGGCATTGACCCCAACTGTAGCATTAAACTGTAGAGCAGGTTCCTGCTCAGCCAAAGTCCTGGGGGTGAAAGAGAGAGAGAAAGGTGGGAATGAGAAGGTGGTAATATCAGAAATTAGCCTGACTACATAGAAACATCTCTACTACCTCCTATTAATGCTTTTGACAGTGCCAAATGTGTTTTCTTTGTAATCTAGAAATCACAGTGCATGTGTATGGGGGTGAAAGAAGACAACAGTCATCTGCACAGTAGAGTGACATTTCAAGGACACTGTATATACTGTCAATGTCCCTTAGCCAAAGGTCGCCAGGAATCCACTGTAAATGAGTATGTTGTGTTTACTGCTCATTGCAATGAAGGAGAACCCACACCGTGAGGACTTGTGGGGCAGCTTAGTGAGATGGAATCAGAAAGGACTCACAGCAATGGACTCAGGTTAGCTGATTTGTATGAATGCTCAAGGAAGCAGAACTTAACCTTGGATCGATGTTCTCAATGACTCTTATTAAGGAGGGAAGACTAGAATAAGAATAAACCTTAATTGGTAAAGTTGCAGGCGTCATTTTAGCCAGGATGGGGGTGTGTTGGATATTTTTGTGGTTTTAATAATGGCCTTGTTTTGGTTTGTGCTTAGGTAAGATTATGGAGTAGTGTCTTATTTTTGTCTCATTCGATCATGGTCATAGCAGCCTTGTCTGATGCTGGTGTTCTGTGCAATTGTTTATATTTTATAGAAAAACTGCACAGCCTAGAACCACATCAGGTCAGTTCCCAGACGTCAGGGGCTGCTGTTTTATCACATATTTCACAATATAAAGATAGAATCTACCCATGTTTAACCAATAACTCATAAAAGAGTAGTCATCGTGTGTGGGTATAGTATGAAATAAACTCCCTTACCTGAAATTCCCCCAGGTATGAAACTGACATTTAGACAAAGAGGTCACCTCTTTTTAACCCAAAGTATCCTTAGGGGTTCTTTCTTCTAAGATGCTTACTGCACTTGGTATACATCAGCAGAAGTTAGGAATTTGGATTTATAAAGATCTGGGTTTGAATCCTGAAGCCACCATTTAATAACTGTGTGACTTTGGAAAAATTATTCAGCCTCTTCTAAGTTTCAGTTTCCTCCTTGCTAAATCAGGAAAGCATAAGTATACATGGATATTTACTGCAATTTCTAAAATGATTAATAGTCAAATGACTAAACAATAGAAATGAAACGAACATAAATGTTAGTAGTGGCTAAAAAATTAAGGATAAAATACCCAGTATTTTATGTGAGCATTTATTGGAGTATGTAATAAAAATTACATTAGGTAATATATGAAAAGTAGGGAAACTATGAATGGCAGTGAAAGAAACTAATAGGGAACTTTCAGAGATTGCAATATGACAAAGGTTTGTGCTTTAAGCTGATCTGAATTCATTCATTTATGCAGTAATTATTTCTGAGCATCTGCTCTGTGTGCTGTGCAGTAGGCTCAGAGCTACTAAAACAGCAGTAAAATAGCTATAATTTCTTTTTTTTTTTTTTAAGATTTATTTTTTATTTATATATACAAGCTTGGGTGCAGGTCAGAGGTGTGGGGCGGCGAGAGGGTTCACCAGAGACAGAGCGGGTAGCAGAACAGGCAGAAATACACTGCTGAGGGGAGCAGCGGGCAAGGCAGGAGAGGTCTGCCGCGCCATGTGGGATTCTCCCTGGCCGGGTGTCGAACTCGCGTCGCTGCTGCCGACAGCTCCACAGCGCAGCGCTTAACTGCTGCGCCACCGGGGAGGCCCAAAATAGCTATAATTTCTTACCTTCATGGGACTTAAAAACTGCTGGCTGTGGGGGCCTCCCTGGTGGCGCAGCGGTAAAGCGCTGTGCTGTGGAGCTGTTGGCAGCGGAGACGCGAGTTCGACGCCCGGCCAGGGAGAATCCCACATGGTGTGGCAGACCTCTCCTGCCTCGCCTGCTGCTCCCCTCAGCAGTGTATTTCCTTCAATCTGCCTGTGCTGCTCCCCACTCTGGTGAACCCTCTCGCCGCCCCACGCCTCTGGCCTGTATTCCTGCTTGTATGCATAAATAAATAAATCTTTAAAAAAAAAAACAAACTACTGGCTGTGTCCAACGAAGTTTCCACTCACTCACAATTACAAAATCGGGTGAGTTAGAAGACACACTGAATAAGGAAAAAGGGTCTTCTTTACATAGACACTGAAGACATATTTTCAGAAAGGCTCCTGGCACATTAAGATGAGGGCTGATGTCTCTTGATGAGAAAGGCTGAATTCGGAGGACCCACTACCTGGATGCCAGAATGAGGACTCAAAGGAGGAGTGAATTTAAAGTTTAGAACACCAAGAATTCCTTTCTTCAATGAGAGGAAATATATAACTTATTTTTGAATTTACTATATTCTACTGGCTAATAAAGGTAATAATTATCTATATAAATGGAAGTAATCATAAAAATCTGTACATTTGCAGAATAGATGGTAGTCTATAGAGTGACTTCTTGTTAATTTTTACACTGATTCTTATAAAATCAGAAGAGGTATTTATAATTTCTATTTTTCAGATGAAAAGACTAAGACTTTAAGAGGCAAAGAAACTAGCTCAAGATCATATATAGCTAGTGAGAGATGGGAGTAAGAACAGAAGTCAAGGGGTCCAATTTCTGGTAATTCTGTTTCCACTATATCATGATATACCTCGTGACTTGTGGAACACCTTCCACCATCCAGAAGAAGGTAGTATTAGAATTGGCCTCAATTTTTGCCCTTCCTTCTTGAAATGGTAATTCAGATCAAATGCCCTTTATAACCAAGTGCCAGTCAGGAACTCCTGACTTCCCCAGGAGTTCCCAGAGAGTTTCTTATCTATTCTTCAGTCTCTCTTGAGATCTACTTCATATCTAACTTCGAAATTCTTCTTTGCCAATTAATAACAGTTAATTTAATATCATATTTCAGCGTTCTGACCCTGGTTGGATCTAACACAGAACAGGTGCCCCATACACACATTTCACTCTTCTATGCCTTTGCACATATTCTTCTTTTGACTAGAATAATTTTCTGCTTTCTTGAGCACTTTCATAGCGCCTACTCTTCTTTTAAGACTCAGATTGAAAAGATATTCTGAAGAGCCTTGAGTATTAAGTTGAATGGGTGGACCTTACCCTCATTCTAGGGTCAGTAGTTCCTAGAGTGTGTATAAACTAAGGAGGTCACATGTTAAAAGATTTGGGCATAGGGAGAAAATATTAACGTGTCTGCATTTGTTACCTCCGAAAAAGTAAAGCCTTACTAATCTATCATTTTTTAAACAATGTATTTAATATATTAGTATAGTAGTACATGAAAATGATTTACACATGAATGAGCATATACACATATTTGGAGGGTATGCTAAATTTTTTTTTTCCTGTTAATTCAAATGTACAATTTAAAATTAGGAGAGTGCAGTTATTGACAATAGGAAATCACCATAAGTTTTAAAGTGAAGGAGTGATAGGATTAAAAAACTGCCTACGTATCACTGGTAATAACATGAAGATATTCTTGGCAATAACTGAAAGTCTATTTGGAGAATTCAGTGAGGAAAAATAATAACTGGATTGAATATTTTCCAAGTTGCTTCAGTGTCAGTTCTCATACAGGCAATACTTCAATTAATTATTCAGAGACTATGAAGAGAGCTATTCACAGAAAGCAAACAAACTCACTTTAAGTTACAACAAGGGAAAACATGAAGGAGTCACTCTGCCTGCTTCCTTCTTGAACTCAGGTCTAAACTGAACTAGTCTACAGCAGGGACAGGACAAAAGCTCTCTTTCTTACTGGGCACCTGTTACATGCTAGAACTATGCTATGCATTGTGGGGCAGAAGGTGTTTAGTGATCAGAGGAACTCACATCTAGGGGACAAAACTCATACATGCAGACAACTGAAAACAGAGTGATATGTTCTGTTACCAAGGTATTAATAGAAAAAGGAATAAACACCAAATGTGCCTACATAAAGGAAGAGACAAAGGAAGGTGGCAAAGAAGCTACAAGTCATGATTGAAAATAAGAATTTATTTGGCAGACAAAAAGAACTTTCAAAGAGAGAAATATGAGTAAATATCTCAAGGAGGTAAGAGGGGACGAAGCTGATTATATATAGGAAGTGTCCAAGACAAAAAAAAAAAAAAAAAAAACCAGCAAGACAAAAGCCCTGACGGGGAAATGAGGTTTTTATGTTCAAAAGCACGTAAGGCCAGTGGCTAGAGAGTGGAGACTAGCAGGAGGAGATGAGGTCATATGACAACACGGGGTTAAATCATGTGGAGCATTATAGCTATTTTAAGGAATCTGTCTTTTACTTTGACTAGGATGGGAAGTCATTGACAGGTTTTAAGGAGACGTGTCAAGCTCTGACTTAACTTTTCATAGGACCACTGGATTTATTAAGGACAGACTGAAGGGGAACAAGCTAGAAAAACAGGAGGTGGTACAGAGACTGAACATGAAATTATGCAGGAGTTGTGATGATAGATCATGGCATGGTGTGAGGGTATAGCATATGACTGTGGGAATAAGTGATTAAGTAGGGTAGAGGATAAAATTTTTGGACCAGGAGAAGGAACTAAGTTGCTAATTGTTAAAATATAAAGCTTGCAAGTGATTTGCTTACTTATATTCTTACATGTTTCCTGAAGAGAAAAAGAAGAAAGTAGAGTTGTGGCTAATGAGCTGGAAACAAGAAAGTGTTGCTTGCTGAGTGTGCGTGTGGACTGCAAAGGAAAAAAGTTTGCGAATTGCTCTTCCAACATGGACTTACTTGGCTGCAGCCTGCAGACCACAGGCTCTGATGATCTGGACTGAAATAGAGACAGTTCTGGCAGCAAATAATCCCTCTGCTGTCCTTGGAGTACACCTGTACCTTAGGCCCACATCCAGTAAACCTGAAGAATGAGAACAAAAGGAAAAAAAGGAAAAAGGATGGAAGAATTTCTGTTCTACCAAGTCCCAAGTCCTGAACAGGAAGGAAGGAAAAGGATAAACATTACAAACCTAATGAACAGTAAGGGAATATGTTCATGGTTGGAATCATTTTATACTATTGTACTTTAGATTAATAAAAGTAGAATAAAAATTAATTATTCTCACTTTACATCCAAGAAAACTACGGCTCAGAAATTCAATTGCTTCCTGAGATCAGAACTAACACAGGCAGAACTTAACCCAAGATTTTCTAAAATTCCAGTTATTTTTAGAGAATTGAGATGAACTCCAGCCATTCTTCTTTTTTAAACTCTTAAATGGTTTTGGATGTGGTGGATTAACATACATCTAAAAGGGTGTGATCTTATACTTTTCAATCATACACAATACTGTAAACCAATAAATATAAATACTGTTACCTCAAAAAAACAATCATTTAAATCTGCAAAAAATAAATTTTCAGATTCCTTTTTAGAAATGTATTTTTAAATGTCATTTACATGTCTATATAACTTTGGGGTTACACTTTTACTCCTCCATATGTATACATGCTTCACCCAACCTCCCATGTTCCTCCTCTTCAGTGAACTCTGAGTTCATAATACCTATATTCTGTCAATCCCACATTTGCTTTTATTGCCTGGGAATAAGATTCTCTGAGTATATCTTCATAATATTTAGGATTTATGTCTTGAGGATTCATTAAAGGATTGCTGAAGTTAAAGTTGAAATGAGACAAGACAATGTTTATATAGCCTATGGAACTATGAATTTTTAAAAATTGTATGCAAAGTTTGCAAAACACATTGTATGCTCATTTTTCTAAGAGAAATTAGCTCATAGTTTTCACCAGATTCTTAAAAGGTTAAGTTCCACAAAATGTGAAAAATTACTAATTTAGAGAGAAAAGGGATATTTACGTATACTGACTTGAAAAGGAAAGACAACCAGTGTTCAATTACCTGATGATTGGTTCCTCAGTTCTTTCCTGTTCTCAAGCCTGGGGGTTAAAGGGAGATTAAAGGTCTGTATTCCTATCTCCTCACAGTGCTGCATGGTGACCATGGCACATATTCTTGATAACGGCAAGGTTCCTTTGGCGACCATCTGGTCTCTCACATTAGGATAATAGTACCTGTAAGCCACAAAAGCACAAGCTGTCAGTTTGATGAATTACGTGGATGAATGATTCAGTCTGTCCCAGGAATCCCCTTTCAGCATCTCATTATCTTTGTGACTGTTCTATATTTGTGGTATCCAGCGTGGTTATGTCTGGCTGGATTGACTGCTTATTACATGGAGGAACCCATAAATTATACCCTATGTTTAGCACAAAGCCCAGCTTCCCACAGATTTTCTGTTTTAAGTATTTGCATATGGCTTGGACCTCTGGTAGACGTCATTCCTGAGAGCATCCATACACAGTAGCAAAAGTGGTTCTTTTTTTTTTTTTTTAAAAGATTTACTTATTTATGCATACAAGCCAGGGTATAGACCAGAGGTGTGGGTGGTGAGAGGGTTTACCAGAAACAGAGTGGGGAGCAGAACAGGCAGACTGACGGAAACACACTGCTAAGGGGAGAAGGGGGTGAGACAGGAGAGGTCTGTCGTGCCATGTGGGAATCTCCCTGGCCTGGTGTCGAATTCGCGTCACTCTGCTGACAGCTCAGCACCTGACTGCTGTGCCACCAGGGAGGCCTGCAAAAGTGGTTTTAAGTGGAGCAGTCCTAATCTCTTCTATGGCTTCAAGTTTAAGCCCCTCAAATTTGGAGGGATAATGAATGTCTATTAGTAGTTACTCTATTTTCTTCTCATGTCACAACATTTCATTCTTACATTAGAAAGTGGTAAATCGAATCTAACTTCCACTTGACTGTATTTAGGAAAAGTTTCTGGAATGGCTAGAACTCTTAGTTTTTTTTTTTTTTCTTTCTTTACATTTTAAAGAGACAGGTTTATTAGGAGGAGGAGGAAAAAAGAGACACCTGCATAGTCACAGGCGGGCAGGAGAGTTGCAATTAGTTCTGTTCTTGACGTTTTTTCTCCTTTTATTTTTATACACTCTTAATCATTTTAGTTGGTTTCTTAGAGATAGGGCTGCAAAGGGGGAGGTTGAACAAATGTCTCATTTCACTATTTTCCTAGAAATTTGCCATAGTCTGAGACCTGAATGGATTGATATTTTACAAAAGCTATTTCCCTGGTGGTGGGAAAAACAGATTACATGAATAGTTCTCGACGTGGGGAGACCAGGTAGGAAGCTATCATAGTAATTTAGGCATGATATGATGAGAACCTGAACTAAAAGCAGCAGAAAAAAGGTGAGTGAATCACTTAAGAGACAAAAGAAAAATGGATAGGAACTTCACTTCCACATGTAAGTAGTGGTTTAAATTGTAAGACAGAACTGCTCCCAAGAGCCTAACAATTTAGCAGATTTTAATATCAAAATCTGGACAGGAGTCACTATCAAGCTCAAATAGAGAAACAGGGTCAGGAGAGCTGTTCAGCTTCCTTAAGTTCAACCTAGGTTGGTTAAGGGGTGGGTGCTCTATAATTGTGTACTTCATTTCCTAGCATAGGATAGGGTCCTCCACACAGTACCTGCACCAGATTTCAAACTGGACTCCGCCACCAGGTTCAAGCCCCTGTGCAGAGAAGGCACTGAGTAGGAGTCTTTGCACTGGAATTTCCGTTGGCAACAGGAGAGAATGATGGTGCTCACTATTAAAGATGGGATCTGGAATACAGAGCGTGGTTGTAGATCTGAAGGGCTTCAGAGAGATTCCTTTGGAAAAGAAAAGCAACACAAAATAATCCAACACATCATTTGGTGTTTTTTTATACAGTAAAGCAGTATGTTGATTCTAGTATTATTCAATTTTATTTTTACAAAACCCTCTTGTGAGGAAAACAAAGCAGGTATTATTACTCCTACTTCCCAGATGGGATATGGACACCTTGAGTAAGTGATAGTAGGTCACAGACCCAGAGGCAAGACCTTTATCTTCTGACTATGTTACTCCAACCAACATCTATTTCCTTAGCAGCTATGGTTCTCTAAGATCCCATGATAATGTAGAGATAGCTTTGTTGGTGGAAAATGAAAAAGGGTTCCAAATTTTCTATATCCTTGTTAATGCTTGTTTAAGTCTCTGGTTTTTGTTTGCTGTTTTAAGAAATTCTGCCTTCTTACTGGATATGAAGTGGTATCTTGTGGTAGTTTTGTTCTTCATTCCTTAAATGACTAATGATGTTGACTATCTTTTTATATGCTTACTGACGAGCCATTTATATACCTTTGGAGAAATGTCTATTCCGATCCTACTATTTAATTGGGTTGTCTTTTTAAAAATGATTTGTAAGGGTTTTTTATATATTATGGAAACAAGACCTTTGCTTGAACCCCCTCAATCAATACTGGCAGCACTTTGGCAGTCATTTGCGGGCATGCTCAGAATGATAAAAATTGAGTTCATCTCTTTCTCATTCCCAGCTGAGCTCCAACAAGAAGATACACTCCTTTCTTGTTTCAGTACTCACAGATGACCAGAAGATGAAGGCAGTAGGAAGCAGTGCAAGGTAGTGCAAGAAGCTCTGGGTCTGGGGCCAGCTGGATGGGCCTTATTGGAGGTGGGGAGAGGGGTGGCTTAGTCACTTAACACTTTGAACCTCATTTTCTCTTTTGTTAAAAAAAAAAAAAGCATCTACCAGGATTAAGTTGTCTTTAGGAATTAAGATTATGATCTATGTGAGATATGTCTATATACATATTTCCCCTAGGAGCAATGGTTCAGTATTCCCTAGTTCAGTGTACTCAACAGTTTCACAGAACATAACTATGAAAATCAACTGTATGTGTCCACATGATGAGAACGGGCATTTAATAAAGTAAAATGGGGCCAAATATAAATAATCTGTGGATTTAGGATTTAGGCAAAGGATATACAGATGTTTTTTGTATAATTTTTGTGATTGTTTCCATAACTTCGAAATCTCATCAAAACAAAAAACAGTACAAGAAAAGAAAAATGAAAACTTATTTATCTCCCATATATCCCAGGTAAGACCAGAAATATCCAGGAAGTTGACTTAGGGAAAAGAAAATTCCTCAGTATATCCAAAAAAAAAGATCCAAGCAAGAATGAGAAGGCCTATTCACTTAACCTACCATTTTCTAGGAACTCAGGTCCTTTGAGCACATTGGATTGTGAATCTTGAACTGGAAAGTAGTATTGCACATAGCAGTCTGCTTCCCCCCAGACTGTTGCCTGAAGGGGGGCTAGTCCTTTAACTTTCTCTACAAGGACCTCAAAGTGGTGTTCCATCAATACATTTCCTTGGTCTTTCATCTAGCAAATGAAACAGAGACACTAGTGAGCTTTAAAGCTTAAAAAAACATGCTTTTCCATGAAGTGTTAAGTATAGACGATGAAATAGCATAAATAGCTGATTAAAAAACAGACACCTAAGTTTCCATGTGTATAAATCTCACAATTGCTCACTGTACTCAGATCAAGCTGAATTTATTCTAGACTGTGAGACAGGGAGGGTATTAGAAAGTTCATAAATGTAATTCAGCACACTAATGGAAGCAAAAAAAAAAAAAAAGACGTTCTCAAATGCTAAAAAGGTCTTTGATAAAATTTAAAATCTGTCCCTGATTCTAAGCATACCATGAATAAGAGGCTATACCCTTAGTAGGATAATATATTTGAAGGGAACAGGTATTAATTTACTTTTAAAATTTTAATGAAGTTGAGAATAAGACTGAGACTGTTCATTAATGGTAAGGGATACCAAGGGAGGTAATCAATATACTGTTACTGATGATACTTCCACTAATCACAATAATGTACTTATTTACTATGGACCAAGCACTGTAGTAAGCCCTTCACTATATTAGCTTATTTAACATGCACAGCTAATAACAACGGAACCACAGTTTGAACTCAGGTAGTCTGACTCCAGAGCCAATGTTATTTACCTCTGTTCTGTACAGTCTTAGCAGACACCAGACAACCAATTATTGGGAATTTTCATTCAGGATTCAGGTAAGGGTAAGACTGTATCATTTATACATGTTTAACATTTTAAGAATAAATTTGTTAGAGATTACATTAGGTCTCGCCTTTGTAATCTAAAAATATATTCAGTGATATCTGCTCAAAAATTTTCCTTAGGGCAAAAGGAACTTGCAATTTGATTCTCTAGAGAAGAAAAATATAAATATAAAAACAAAGGGAAAAAACCATCTCTAAATCATAGCAGTTGCTTAATTTGGTCATACAGTATTATAGTAATTTAATAATTCAATTTTGTAGATGATGAACTGGATGAAGGACATGAGTGTAGGAGGAAAAACAACTGTATCTGCTTAACCTTTCAAGGACCTCTGTACTCATAGTAACATTTTCTAACTTTTAGCATGGAGCTGAATACAATCTGAATCTATACTGCAATATGAGGGACACATAACACCTAAAAAGACTTGG
Source organism: Scalopus aquaticus (assembly GCA_004024925.1). Lineage (NCBI taxonomy): Eukaryota > Metazoa > Chordata > Mammalia > Eulipotyphla > Talpidae > Scalopus > Scalopus aquaticus. Next base: position 3,704 of record PVIJ01019794.1, on the reverse strand, counting down.
GAATATTGTAAATGATTTTTCTTAAGTTATCTATGTAATTTTTAAATTTAAAAATCCCCACTATTCTCTACTGATAGATACTAACACCTAATAGAAACAATGAAGTTTAGAGTTCATAACAAATAAACAATAATCTAGTAATTGATATTTTCCCAATAGTTCTTTCTCTGCTAGAGACTTTAAGTGTGTTATTCAGATTCAGATTAAGAAACTGATTAATTAAAAAACTTAAATGGTGTGGAGATTAAGATTTCGCTATACTAGTTAAGAGACCAATGTGAGCTGCAGTAGGACATGATATAGTGGACTTAAGAGTCAGAAGGCCTGTGTCTGAGTCCTAATTCTCTCAAGCTTAGTTATGTGACCCTGTGCCTAAAAAAAAGAGTAACAATGACTTATCTCTTGTAGTCTTAGGAAATAAACATGATAAAGAATGTCGATGTGCCTTCTCAACTGGATAGCACTGCACACAAACTACTTTCATGTTAGTGGAAGAAGAGCAAGTAACCTCACAGTAACTTTATAACATTAACTAGTTAATAGAGTAAGATTTTGCTTGCTTATATTTGGGGGTCACTCTACCCCCATCCCTTACTTCTCTTCTAAACTATTATTTTTTAATTCAGACTATTTAAGAGCAGTTTTAGGTTAAAACAATTAAGTTAGTAAATTAGAGGACAATTAAGATTTAGTTGTCCAATTAGATTTTCTTTATAAATTTCAAGGAGCTCAGAGGGACACAGATATGATTTAACCATGAAAGAAAAGTATCAATGATTCTTTTGACCTATAGTAAGCATTGTTCTATATTTGATCTATAGTGAGCATGTTCTTTTGTTGAGTCTTTCACTACTGAAATAAGGATTTAGGGTAATGGTTTAATTAAAACATGCAAGATAAAGTAAGATTTATGACACCTAAAATCTGCTGAGAGGAGATGTTAAGTTCTTAAGTGTTCTCACCACAAAAAAAAAAAAAAAAAAAAAAAAGATAAAAAGGAAGTGGTGGTGAAGTGATGGATATGTTAAGCTTGATTCTGGTACCATTTAACAACATGTAAATCTACCAAAATATAATACCGTATAATTTTAAAATGAGATTATGGTTTTTGTAAACCATCTAATGTTTAATCACTACCATAGCAACAGATGCTGTAGATGGCTGGTCCAAGAAATGAGCTGGTCTTGGGCTGAAAGGAGGAAGAGTTCCCTCTTCATTTTTTAATCTTTGTAGTGCCATTATCTGATTTGAAGAACCCATGGCTAAAAAGACTCGGAGACTCCCGTTCTGGTGGCCTGAGAACACATCAATCACAGGCATGTAGCTGTCGACAGCAACAACGGGGTACTGTGCATCAAGCAGCAGGCGAGAAATCTTGGGATCTCTAGGGGAAGAGAAATTGTGGATGAACAAATAAAAATCATCAATCATGTCATGTCAGAGAGTTGCTTTGTTTATTATTTAGTTTATTTTCTCAGTTTGTTAAAGACAGATCTACAACTAGAAAAGTAATTGTGGTTTGGAAAAAAAAACATCCTACCCATAATCCATCAAATTACCAGGGAATAAAGTCACGTAGCATCTGAAAGCTAGGAATGTATCTGATTTATCTCTTTATCAAGGACCCAAGCCTAGTGTCTGAGATTGAGAATATCTCAGTAGAGGCTTGCTGAATTGCATTATTTTACAGCTAGGCAGTGTATGGTCATCTAGAAAAAGTATGGACCCTGAAGTTTGGCACATAAGATTTGGATAATATTACCAATAACATTTACTACCTACTGAGCAGTAACTACATGATAGGTACTTTTTGAGTTTCTATAATCTTTCTATCACTGCAAAGGCTAATATTATCCACTGTTAACAGATGAGAAGAAGTCCAAATGGTTTTCATGTTGAATCTTAGTTCTACCACTTACTTGCTCTGTGATTCTAAGTAATCGATTTAACCTTTCTAAGTGTATTCCTTCATTTGTTAAATCTAGGTAATAAACTCTATCAAAGAGTTGTTGTTAGGACTAAACTGAGATAAATATAAAACAGCAACTAAGCTGCTAAGTAGATGGTAAGTGCTTAGTATTGGTAGCTACCACTGTTTTATGCTTTCTCAGCAAAGAATGAGGTAAAATGGAATAAGAACAGAAAGGGAACACTGGACCAGACTGACATCACAACTAAAAACAGGAGGAAAGGCAAAAGCTGACAGAGGCATTTGTGATCCCAGCAGTACTGTAGCCTGACCATGCTTTCCAATGTTAGCACTATAAGTATTTAATGGCTCACAGAAGTCTTACCCATTTACTTTCTCACTAGATCCTCACACGTTTTACCAAGGAACCTCATTTTATAGATGATGAAAAGAAAGTCAGAAAGATTGACTATTTCACTTGTCCTTCAAAGAACAAGTTTCCTTATAAAACAGGGCTCATGATAATACTTCATTCAGTTATCTCATATCAGATAGTGTACACAAAGTGTTCCTTGTAAAATGTAAAACAGCATTTAAGAAAGAATCATGAAAAGGTTGTTAGGAAAGAAGTCTGTGCTAAAACAATTAAATATTAGCACCTTGAACTTAAAAAAAAAAAAGTTAACACTCTGTATTGAGCATAGAAATGGCCTTCAGGTAAGTCAAAACCCATCTAGGTGTTTGGATAGTGAGATTTAGTAATCAAATCTGAAGATCTAAGACAATATTCATTATAGAAATCTTATAAATAGATGATGTAACATACTAAAATTCTGTGACAGAGCAATAAACTGTTAGTTCTGTTAGGCTGATAACCTTTGGCAGCAGAACTTTTGGCAGTAGGAGAGTGGACTCTAGAGTTAGACTCTCTGGGTTCTAACCCTGGTTCTACTACTTATAATGAATGTGACAAGCAAGCTATCTAATTTCCCTATGCTCTGACAACTCATCTATAAAATAGGGGAAAATAAGTTACCTGACTTAGAGGGTTGCTATGAGAATTAAATGACCTGATGTATGCAAGGTTCTTCGCATAGGGTGCAGACAGGGTAAGCAGTATTTGTAGGACTGCTTTAATATAGGGGAAAGAATAGTAACTGTGGTGAAACTAAGACATGTCCTCCAAGGAATTACTGAGCGAGTCATATCTGCAAACCAAAAGATTTCCTCTTCAGTTAACACAAAGTTAAAGATGTAAAATAAAGAACACTCCAAAAGATCATTTACTTGAATGACATGTAAAACTGATGGAGAGGGAGTTTCACCAGCCCGAGCAGCTTGTCCTGTCCTGGGCTCCGCACCTTGTTCCACGTTTCAATTATCATCACATTGTTCTTAAGCCTTTCCAGGTATTTGGAAGACAAAGAGACAGGAATCACCTAGGGAGAAGAATAACCAAAACAAAACAAGATACCTGAGACAATGGATTAACTTTCAGTCAACAAACATTTATTTTAAGTCTACAGTGTGTTATACACAATTCTAGGAGCTGAAGACACTAAAATAAAACCCACTCTGTATCTTCAGTCTGAAACAACAGGCTGCCATTAGAGACTGACATATCGGACCAAATATAAAGTGATATGAATTCTATGATGAGAAAGCTCATATAGATGGGGCTTTGGGGACATAGAGAAGGTTGTAGACATGTTAAAGTATGGCATCTGCTAAGCTTACCTGCCCCTTTCTTTCTTTTTTTTTTTTTATATAATATATATTTTTATTGTTATTTATG
>PVIJ01019793.1:0-22593 GCA_004024925.1 Scalopus aquaticus | reverse complement strand
AGAGGCGTGGGGCAGTGAGATTGTTCACCAGAGACAGAGTGGGGAGCAGAACAGGCAGATCAGAAATACACTGCTGAGGGGAGCAGCGGGCGAGGCAGGAGAGGTCTGCCGCACCATGTGGGATTCTCCCCGGCTGGGCGTCGAACTTGCGTCACCGCTGCCAACAGCTCCACAGCGCAGCGCTCAACCGCTGCGCCACCGGGGAGGCCCCTGCAGTTTATTTTTCAAGGTTGCAGCGTCCTGATAGTTTGAAAGAGGGACCTCCAGGTCCTATCTGTATATACTTTGACTCTAGACAGATGTCTGCTTGAAAACACCTCACTGGAATTATTTATGCTAACTTATATTTTATATCCTTGACATTTACAAGGACTGAACCATTAAAATAATTTACAAATTAAAATCTGGTTACTTTATATTGTCAAGATTATATCAAAGCTTTTCTGTATCTCAGTGCCCTATCTATTGTAAACTCAGTTCTCAGAGTATTGCCCTGAGTTCTTTTTATAGTTGACCATGCTTTCTTTGGCCTCTACTTAACAAAGTAAGAAGACACCCCACTTTCTGAAATTAAAGCCTTTTGTGCCAAAACTTTTTTTAAGAAAAATTATTTTAGAGGAATCATTAGTTTTATTTATTATTATTTGTAAAGCTTTGTACATTTTATTCCTTCTTAAAGTGAGGATATTGAGTGTATCCAGAAACTTTTAATCATGCAAAGACATGAACACTCATGGTAATCGAAAAAAACTCAATCTGTAACCTTATTTTTGGTTTTGCAGCCTAATTCTTAGCATTATCACTATGCCTTGTCATCACTTTCCTCCTAACTTTCTGGAAAGACTGTTAAGCAGATTAAGAGAAATGGAATACGATTGAGAGTCTAAATGCTTTCCTTCTAGAGGCAGTACATGGTTTTAAATGCTGACGCTTTGTGCCATTTTAGGTATTTGGGGCCTTAAGCTGTGTGCAAGATATGTGGCCACAATGATTGACCACTATCCCTAATTATTCTTAGGTGAAAGTTATTAAACCTAATTATGCATAAGAATTGATTGAATTAGTTATTTTAGTAATTTGAAGTGAAAAAGAAAAATGCAATGAAATCTCATTGGTTTCAGTATCTTTAATTCTCAATATGTGATCTTTTGGGCAAGAACTAAACTAAGGTTTACATTTGTGCTGTGAAAAAAATGTTTTCCTCTCAGTTTTGCAGAGGATAAAGGTTAAAATTTTAAGAAAGCAAACTATTTTCAAACACCCTTGAATTTTTTAGCGTTTCAAAATATTTTCTCCAAAAGAAAGTAGTTAACTGAACTACTTAATGTAGTTCTTAGAAATAGTTACTGAAATGCCTAAGAATATTGCAGTTTCACAGTTCAATAGTTTTACTAATTCAAATCACTCTTATTAATCTGAAATAATGTGGCTTTACTGATAAAAAGTTTACTGTCATATGAGGATTTTCAACAACACTAAATTGACAGTTTTCATGAAAGAACTCCTTTACCAGTGTCCTTTTATTCTTTCTTAAGGTTTAGTTAAAACTTTTAAGATTGTGTATCCTAAATCCACTACTCAAGATCAACTATAAATTATAGTGCTAAAACCATGAAAATCCACCACTGAGGAAGAGTTATGAAATTTGAATTTGGTCTTCACTCCAACCCTCTTCATCCCACCTCAGTAAGATGTGCTCTTGTACTTGTAAAATGTTACCATCAAAGAAGAAAATATGTGTAAAAGTGCCTTGTGCTGAAGTAGTATTTTAATACTTAGGAGAGCTTTCTTCCAACTACATGACTGCTACAAATATGTGACTTCATGAAAATAAGTTTGTCTTATCACCAGTAATACTTGGCAATATATCAAAATGTTTTCCAGAAAGGTGTAGCAGTAATTTACTTTAGGAAATATATAACTATTGTATATGCATATTTGGACATTTACACATTTCTCTTATTTCAGCAAATACGCAGTCATCAAGTTAGTATTTGGAGTTTCCACAATTGAATCCTCTTGATTTCCCTTTGGGGGCTTAGTTCCTATGTTAATTTTATTAGTTTTTCTGATAACTTTAACTGGTATGGACAATACACGGGGATTCTGAAAGTTCAGGTAATACCTTAAATCATAAAAGTTGTGTTCCAGCTAATTTGACCAGACAGAAAATATACTAGGACAGTTAACTGGTAGAAATTGCATAAGTCAATCCTAGGACTGAATCCCAGCCCTTGGGTCAATCCCTTCATCTCTCAAGCCTTGCTTTTTTAAATTTATAAAGTGGGCATAATAACATCCTACATAGTTGAAAAGAAGGTTAAATCAAGATATTGTATCTGTAGTACAATATTTGACATAGGTATTTATGGGAGAGGAAATACGATTTTTCTTCTATCCTCTGAGTTCTAACTTGAGACCCTATAATGAGACAGTTTAAAAAAGCAAGTTTATCGACATGTTTATATCATGTATACGTGGGAAACAGAAAAATAGAATTAGATTTAAGTACCACCTTCATAGGGAAAAGTGAGGGAGACTGTATGTCTCTTGGGGGAGAGCAAATGGTTTTCAGGAATGGTTTCAGGAAAGTGGGATTGTTGATGATGATTTGTTATCATCAACATGATGATTGTTATAATTTGTGCTAAGGTTTGAGTATGGTGTTTGCTTCTATTTCTCATCTCTTGTTATAAGACTTACTCCTTGGTCAATGACACTCTGCTGGGAAGGAGACTTATGACAATGGGTTCCTTTTAGAGGATATATCTTTAAGCTTATGAGAAGAGTTCAGGGGGAATCTCTCTCTGCATTTGCTGTTTTTGAAGTGCCTATAGATCAAAATTATCAGTACATGAAAGTGACATATTTTGGGATGGCATATTCTGGAACCCTTCACACATAATACAAGAGGAACAGACTGTCTTTCCATGGTTGCAGCAGTAGAAAAATTTTACCTGCTCATACTGGAATGTTAAAAGTAAACTCAGTTGCCCATTGATTTTCAGAGGTTTAGTCTCCAATTTACTAATTCTTATAGAGATTCTGCTACATAGTATTAATTTCCTAGCATCAGATTTTGACAAATGTTTTCAACATTTTTCTTGATAGCGATATTACGTGCTAATAACCTGAGATAGTTTTTCTTTGTATCGGTAAATTCTCAACGTCAGGAATAGGTCTTAGGAAACTGACTTTAAGAGAAATGATGGGTAATGAAACCAGTTTTACTATAGGCTAATTGATATAAACAAGAGTTAAGTTCCTACAGCATATTTCTGGTCACAAAATATAAAACTTTTAAGTGAACACTAGAAACACTTTTAATATTTAACAGCATTGTGTATTCATTCACTCATTTGTTAATCTGCCTATTCCAGTTTAATGTTGTACGTTGTCAATATCTCTCTTGGCAGCTCAGGGTGCAAGGCAGGAGCCAACCCTGCACAGATGCCCCTCCTTAGCAGGATGCACTCAGCAGAGATACTCATACTGGGACAATCTGGACACACCAGTGACTCTAAAGTACACATCTTTGGTTATTGGGAGGTGACAGAGGAACTGGAGAAAATCCATGCAGACGTGAGGGGAACATGCAGTCCCCACAAAGTCAGTGACTCTGGCCTGGAACCCGTTTTTTCTCATCCTTATAATGAAATGATGGCATATGAACACCTACCATACTCTAGAGTCAGAGAATAGAACAACCAAATTAAAGTTAACCATGACAATGTAATTTTCCACGGCACTTATTAAGCCATGTTTAAAATAGAGAAAAAAAGTTTTCCTGCTGTATTTTCTCAGAAAAGTGTTTAAGATTGCCACAGATTTTATATGATTCATCTAATCTACATTTGACTCTTATTTTATGCTACTAATATAGATGAGAAATTTATCAGGAAAATGTTTAAAATACAACATGTGTTAACATTTATGGAAGAAGCTTTCAGTTTTTAACTTGTAGCTAATATCTGAATTTAGAGGCAATAAAGCAAGTACCAGGTAATAATCATTAAAAACTACCAGGAACCTCTACACACCTCTACACACACACACACACACACACACACACACACACACACTCTCTCTCTCTCTCTCTCTCTCTCTCTCTCTCTCTCACTCACTCAGTCACACATTCACTCACTTTATTTTCCCTTTCTGAAGTAGCCCGACTATGTTTTATGACTATAAACTTTTAAGTTGAATTTATTTACATATAAGACCTTTTTCTTTTGTTTTCAACTAAAGAATAAAATTTTATCTCATTACCAGATTCAGAAGAGGATGTCGTTGAAACCCCTGCTGTGTCCCATGATGAGCACACGCACCAAGAGATCAAAGGCCATAAAACACTGGCAACTCCTGCAGTCCGCCGCCTTGCAATGGAAAACAACGTAAGCGTCTTAATATTTAAGTGTGAGATCGCATTGAAAGTATATATTTGTGTGATGAGATGACTCCAGTTGGGATTAAAGATAATATAAAGATGTCTATTATTGAAAAGTAATGGTTACATAAAAGTACTCTCGAGAAATGAAAAGGCAATTAATGAACTTATTACTTAATTAAGAAATATGGCTTTATTTGTTCTTTGAGCCCAATAACAGCCAGGGCTACCATTTATTGAGTGACTGTAAAGCCACTAGTGACTTAGGATCAGATCCTCGTGAAGCACAGCTTGAGACAAGGATTTGGGGACATGTGATTTATTGGATTGATTGATGAGAAAATGCACACTTATTGGGAAATAGGGAAGTTCAGGACAGGGAAGGACAGAGAAGGGAAATGAAGGCAAGGGTGTGGTCTCAAGAATCTGGCCTTATCTCAGAGATATGGGAGAAACCATAGAATTATACTACTTTGATGCAGAGGCTAGTCTTTTGTATTCCCTCTTTTCAGCCAGTTTTTCACTTACAGGGCGGTAATGTGCATAACCTTCCAAGAAAGAATTCTCTTGTTTTACATATTCTCATTTAATCTTCACAAATCTATGATATGGGGAATATTCTAAGAGGGTTGGAATAACTGGTCCAAGATCATTCATCTAACACAATGGTAGAGGTAGGAGTCTTAAGGGAGTCTTTGTAACTGTAAAACCAGTGCTTTTAACTTTATACATTATTGCCTCCATTACTTAAGCACTTACATTTGAGAAACTATACATACATTATCTTTAATCCACAGCAATTCTGCAAGCTGATTTGGATTATCCCCATTTTACAGATGAGAAAGGGCAAAAAGTTGATTAAGTTGGCCTAAAATCAAGTAAGTAGTAGACCAAGGATTTGAACATAAGTCTTTCTGGTTCCAAAGCCTTAGTTCGTTCTACTGTGCTCCACCATGCAGGGTTTTGTATGTCTTCTTTTGAGAGGAGTAGTTAAGTTGCACTGGCAAAAAGCAAAGGTTTTATTTTGGATATATGTTCATATCCCTGTAGCCTTCCTTTGGGGAACTATCTCAAGGAAATTGTCTACTTTACATTATATAAGTGTTTTATATAACCAAAAATTATAAGGCACATATGTGGTCAAAATTAGGGAATTGCTTAAGTAAATTATGTTGTAAACCTTTAATGAAATTACATTACCCATTATATGGGTTCAAATATGAAGATCATTTAGCATCATAGAAAGTAAAGGTAATATGGAACACCACATTAAGGGCATCAGACAAAATAATGATCTTGTATATTGCTTTCACTCTAAAGCATTGTACCAATTTTTTCCTTAGTTATATATAAGCATATATATATATATAAAAGCATATATACAGTGAGTCACATGAATTATTTAGTTTCCCAGTGCATATAAAAGTTATGTTACACTATACTGTAGTCTATTAAGTGTACATCTTTTCTAAACAATGTACATGTCTTACTTAAATACTTTATTGCTACAAATGCTAAAAAAGTACCAACTATCATTCAACCCTTCCGCATGTGGTAATCTTTTTGCTGATAGAGGGTTTTGCCTCTCTGATGGTGGTTGCTGTCTGATCAGGCTGGTGGTTGCTGAAAGTTGGGTGACTATGATAATTTCTTAAAATAAGACAATAGTAAAGTTTGCCACCTCAATTGTCTCTTCCTTTCAGGAAAGATTTCTCTGTAGCAGGCAGTGCTGTTTGATAGCATCTACAGAACGGCTTCTTTCAAAATGGAAGTCAGTCCTCTCAAATTCCCCCACCCTATCCACTGCTGCTTTATCAATTGAGTTTATGTAATCTAAATCCTTTGTTGTCATTTTAACAATGTTCACTGTCTCTTCTCAGGAGTAGGTCCCATCTCAAAGATTCCATCTTTGTTCATCCATAAGGAGCAACTCCTTACTCATTTCTGTTTTATCATGAGACTACAGCAACTCAGTCACTTCTGGGACTCCCCTTCTAATTTTAGTTCTCTTGCTATTTCCACCATATCCACAGCTACTTCGAAGACAATCTCAATAGTAACCTCCATGAGCACAGATCACAGATCACCGTAACAGGCATCATAATGAAAAAGTTTTGATTATAGCCAGAATTATCAAAATGTGACACAGAGTGACAAAGTGAGCATGTGCTATTGAAAAAAAGGTACCTGTGGACATGTTCAAAGCTGGGTTGCCAGAGATCTTCAATTTGTAAACTCATTAAAGCAAAAGCATAATAGAAAGAGGCGAGAAATATGTGACTTGACTTTTCTATACTACTTTTCTATACTGCCACCTGAAGATGGGATGCTGGAATATTTGTGTAATTACTGGAAATAGTGGATTTTTTTATTATATGACACGTTTTTGTAATTTTCATATTTATGAATTCAGTTTGTTAAAAATTTAAAACAATGGCATTTACAGTTGTAACTACTTAAAAAATTATTCGTTTAAATCAAATGTTTTACATGATAAAGCCCTTTATTATTTTGAAGTCACCCACAATCACTAATCCTAATGAAGCAAGACTGTACTCACTGCATATTAGGATATCATTCAAGTTTGTGTCTTTATTTAAGTAGACTTAAATTTAATGTATTTTATCTTTGCAACGAAACATGGAAGGTGATTAAATAAGGCCAGATCACATGTTTCCAAAAAGTATCTTGCATAGCTAGTGAAAGCAGGATCATACCATCTGTTGTTTTTGCTATAGAAAGCAATAATTAATCTTAATGTGGGATGAGGAGTTCACATTTCAGATGTGCTCAGTAAAATTCATTTCAGTGTTTTGTACTGATCTTTCTAAACAACCATCAGAAAAAATACAAATTGAAAGCGCTCTTGTGGGATGGTTGTTTTAACTATTACATGTTTACTTGCAGCCAAGCTTCGAAACATGGGTCTACAACTTGTTACTACTTTTAACTCTTTGTACCTGGTTTTCCTTCTTACATAGTCTATAAAAGTAGAAAAAATCAAAAAAGAATTATACATGAAAGTTAAAAATAATTGACAATTTAAAAATGTAATTTTTCATATATGGCTATGAATTTTAGATCGTGTAGCTGCCACATTGTTACCACATGGGCAAGCTTAGTATGTGTAAAAATAACAAGTAATACTTATGAAAGGCAGAAATACTAGTTTTTGGCACTATGTTAAGATAATGAAAATTTTTTTCATTACACTGATTGATTGGACAGAGATACCTTTTTTATCATTCATTAAATTCTGCCTAGAGACCTTAATGATGGTTTTATTTATTTTTAGGCAGCTTTATTTTTAGCATTAAAATGTGTCATTTTTTAGATTAAGCTGAGTGAAGTTGTCGGCTCAGGAAAAGATGGCAGAATACTTAAAGAAGATATTCTCAACTACTTGGAAAAGCAAACAGGAGCTATATTACCTCCTTCACCAAAAGCTGAAATTATGCCGCCTCCACTAAAGCCAAAAGACAAGACTATTCCCATACCGATATCAAAACCTCCAGTTTTCATGGGCAAAGACAGAACAGAGCCTGTAAAAGGTAAAATAACAGTAAAGTACAGTAACAGTGTAATTGATTTTGGGGAAGCTTTGTTAATAGATTCATGTATATAATTGTATTTTCAACTTTCCCTTACTGAAGGGAAAGTTCAAATTGTGCACATAATTCTTTTTAATGGTAAAATAACAGTCTTTCAATTTAAAGTGTTCATTTCTGAGCAGTAATATGTTAGCAGGTTTCTCTGAATATAAACTTGTACACTGATATTTGTTCTGTTTGAAGATTTGGTCAGGATACCTTAAATATACATTATTTTTGGTTAGCTTTTAAAACAAGGACTCCTTCCTGCTCTGTTACCAACTCTTAGGATTATTAACTCCCAGAAGAGTGACTTTGGAAGAAAAACCATTGGGTAAATATAGCTTGCATCCTTTTGAGTTTCTTTATACATCACTGAATTGAAAGCACTTACCAGCTATATGGTTACAATGATGCTGGACGTTGTACCACAGTCAGTAATTCAGCATTAAAATTAGCAACTTTCAAGTTATGTAATGAAGATGGTTGCTCTAAGAGGAAGAGCTTGAGAGTAAATTACATTAGAGATCCTTCTATGTTAGTAAAAAAAAAAAGGATGGAAGGATTTAAGAATTTTTGAACTCACCTTTTCTTTTCCAGGCTTTCACAAAGCTATGGTCAAGACCATGTCTGCAGCCCTGAAGATACCTCACTTTGGGTATTGTGATGAAGTAGACGTTACCGAACTGGTTAAGCTACGAGAAGAGTTAAAACCCATTGCTTTGGCTCGTGGAATTAAACTCTCCTATATGCCCTTCTTCTTAAAGGTGAGATTTCAATCATTTTAAACAAGGCCTGAGTATAACATTTAAATTTTGTTTTCGATGAATGGATCAAGATGTGGTCTATATACCCAATGGAAAACTACTCAGCAATCAAAAAGATAAACATGCCATTTGTGGCAACATAGATGGAGCTAGAAGGGAAGGAAAAAGATAAATATCAGATGGTATCACTTGCATGTGGAATATAGAGAAACTCAACAAAGGGTCAGGAAAAAGACAAAACTCGCAAGCTGACCATAGATCTGAGGCATACAGCGGGGGCGGGGGGGGGGGTTGGTCAAAACAGGGGAGGGAAAAGAACAATGGACTATGGCAATGGATCACGGGTGCTGTGGTGGGGGGAGTATTACAGGGACTATATCTGATGGGAGGAATAAAATTTCTAGTCCAAAAATTGAGAAAGATGTGAGGGGGAAAAAAAAGCAATAAATTAAAAATAATAATTTTGTTTTGCAGCTTTGCAATGTGTTAACTGTGGATTCAAATACAAATACTCTCCCTATATCATATGGTTAGAAAAATGCACAAATACACTCTTTGTTTCATAGGAATTTATAAAATTGAAATTCCGCTGTCATTTTTATTTACTTGTATCTTTGAGCTAGGTGAGAATTGTCCTGCTTATTAAGTAAATCCTTTATTCTGATAGGATCACCCCAGCAAAATCCTATTTGAACAAAAAGTGAGACTTGGTAGTAGTCTTGTATGTTGCTGGCATGTTTTTCTTTTCATTTATTCAACAAACTTATACTGAGGCTTCTGGGAATCATTTCCAGTACTAGGCCTGGGGACTGGTATAAAATTGAATAAGACCATTGGCCAACTTTGAATAACTCAATCTAGTACACAGTAACCACCATTTATGAAACAGCTGCCGTGTGCCAGACACCATACCGTGCATACTGCATACGTATCTCCTAACTCTCAGAACAACCACTATTCTTACCTTGCACTTAAGGAAATGACTCAGAGAAGTTGAGAATCCTGTCAAGCATTTATAGCTAATAAGTAAGGGTCAAGTCTGTTTTACTCAAAAATACGTACTGTTTCTAACTCCAGTTGTGACTTCCCACCAGCCCTTTTCTGCACTGCATCAAAACTGAGCTTTCGTAAGTCAAATTATTGTAGTATTCCCTATATTCAGTGGTTTTCCTCATTGGCTCCAGGATAGTTCCTTACTATGGCATACAAATATTAATGTGAGTCTCTTTGCCTGTCTATACGGGCTTACCTGTCTCACAGTCCTTTCTCTGTTTTATCCAGTTTAAGCTATGTATAGTTGCTAGGACACAACACTCCAGTAAAATACCCCTTTTCCCTTGATCAAATGTATGTACGTCCTAAATACCAAATTTAGTGTAGGTATAGTCTCTTCCAAAAGCCTTCCCTGGCTGTCATAGTTTGAGTTAAGTAATTTCTGTTTCCCATTGCAGTTTATCTCAGTGTACTGCAAGTTTTTACTCATTTGTTCCTTCACTGGATGCTGAGACTCAAGGTAGAAATAGGTCTTCTGTATCTCAGTCTTTTTAGCAATGTTCTCACAAGCAAATGGATGCTCTCCAAACAAGCTGTAGTAGATGTCAATGAGTGAGAGATTGTACCTGTATCACTGCAATAGAGTTATCTGTAAACATAGCAATTGAAACATGTAGGTGAGATTACCCAGATTGTGTGTGAAAGAGAAGAAAAGAAGGTTCAGGGTTTCACATCACTCTTTCAGGGGTAGGTATAAGTTGAGTTGGCAAAGATGATGAAAGCAGGTGTTTGGTTTGATAGAGGAGAACCAGGAAAGACATACCAAGGAACCATCTTTATCTATTATTATAGAACAAGCAACCCCAAAATTTAATTGTGTGGAAAACAGCAGCTATTTATTATTTCTCAAGAGTCTGTGGGGAAACAGGACCATCTGCTGATCTTGGCAGAACTCATATGTCTATTAGACAGCTAGTGGGTTGGCTAGGGGCTGGCTGGTGTAGAATGGCCTTGGCAAGGATGGTCTTGTCCATCTGTTGCTCTCCTTTCACCAATGTACTGGCCTACACATGGTCTCATAGCATTGGCAGGGGTGAAGGGAGAAAGCAGCATTTAAGTTCTGCAGCATTTAAGTTCTTTTACTTGAGTCTGTTCTTAACTCATTTACCAAAGTCATAGACTAAGCTCAGAATCAGGTTGCAAGAGGCATGGCAACAGCCATGAAGGAGTAGGTCATGGATTCAGCCTGGCACATCAGTTAGAATTTTTTTTTTTTTTTTTTTTTTTAAAGATTTATTTTTTATTTTTATACATACAAGCTGGGGTACAGGCCAGAGGCGTGGGGCGGCGAGAGGGTTCACCAGAGACAGAGCGGGAAGCAGAACAGGCAGATCAGAAATACACTGCTGAGGGGAGCAGCGGGCGAGGCAGGAGAGGTCTGCAGCACCATGTGGGATTCTCCCCGGCCGGGCATCGAACTCGCGTCGCCGCTGCCGACAGCTCCACAGCGCAGCGCTTAACCGCTGCGCCACCGGGGAGGCCCTCATCAGTTAGAATTTAGACATTTGCTTTGGCGCTTTGGGCAACCTGTATAATTATTGTGAAACTCTCCCTCGATGTTTAGAAGTTATATGACGATCTTTTAACCTAGTTCCACATTGCTTGAAGGCAACATTGGGAGTGCTATCCCCAGGTACATGGAGACTTGAAATTAAACAGCATAAACATTCTCTTCCTCCTGTCTTTACACCTCTTCTTATTGCTTCAAATTCCTTATCCTTTGAGTTGGAAACATTAAAGTCACATTCTCTTTCTGTTAAACAGGCTGCTTCCTTGGGATTACTACAGTTTCCTATCCTTAATGCGTCTGTGGATGAAAACTGCGAGAACATAACGTACAAGGTTAGCTGTATGTTAGTGTTATAAACAGAAGATGGTGCAAATGTGTTTGCAGAGTAGAGGTGTTTCTAATATATCTCAAATAGTGATCTTACAGAGAATTAAAGGTATAGAATAAAAAATTAAAGGATAATTTGTTTATTGGTTTAACTGGTTAGTAATATGTTCATATACTCAGACTGGTGTTTTTTAGTCCTTTTTTGATTTTCTGCTTAGAATAATGAAAACACACAGTTGTGAGTAATGGACATGTTGCCCATCCTACATAGCCTCCTTCAAAGAGAAGCTCTCTCAAAATGGAACTCCTGAAGTTTTTAAAACAAAAATATAAGAATAATTTAAATCAGAAAAGAAATGAAAGTTTGACTTCCATTTGAGTAAGCTCTTTAGTCTGGAGTGAAAATGTATTAAGATTGATAACTCATTAGGGGATGCCAATCCTTACTTGTAGTTCTCTTTAGAAATCTACAGCCAGAAATGAATGAGCTTAGGTATTCTTGTGGATCATCTGAAATCTTCCCATATAATTAATATAATTTCCTAATTTAAGTGTATTCTTGTTGCAGAAAATTCAGACAAGAAAATAAATTTTACTTTTAATCCCGTGGCTCTTAGAGGATTCATTATTTATATATGTTGAGATGTGTGTCCTCTCAGGATTTTGTTTTCCATACTTTAAAAAAAATGGAATTATATATATTTAATTTAGAAATTAAATTTTTGTTCTCTTATCTTTCTTTTTCATTTAACATATGGGCATCATTACATGCCAGTAAATATAGCTTTGTTATTATTTGTTTAGCCAGTGGCTTATTGATAAACATTTGATTGATTGCAATTTCTCAAACTTACAGTCTGAATTCAGTATCGCTACGTAATTTTGTATTTATCTCCTTAACATAAATTTTTATAAATGCTAATGCATATTGTTAAATGCTCTCTGAGAAGCCTACACCAGCTTACATTTCCACTAACAATGTATAGAAATAACCAGTTGCACTGTATTCTATCTTTTTCAAAAATTATCTTTAAAAAAAAATCTTTAGATTGATTTCTTTTAAATCATCACCATTCTGATGAAAATGGTTTTTGATAGGTATTTTTATAGGATAGAAAGCTTGCTTCTCTTTCCTGTTAACTTGTGAAAATCCTATTTATAATTTTTTTTCTTAGGCTTCTCATAACATTGGGATCGCAATGGATACTGCACAGGGGTTGATCGTCCCTAATGTGAAAAATGTACAGGTCTGCTCTGTATTTGAGATTGCCGCTGAATTGAACCGCCTCCAGCAACTGGGCTCTGCGGGTCAGCTTAGCACCACTGACCTCACAGGAGGAACATTTACCCTTTCCAACATTGGATCAGTAAGTAATAGGAACGTTCAAATTCATAAACCATAATTTAAGATTTTTAATCATATGTTCCACTAAAAATATCTATTTCATTTACCATTTGTTCCTCTAAAATTTTTTTTTTTTTTTAGATTGGTGGTACTTATGCCAAACCAGTGATACTGCCCCCTGAAGTAGCAATTGGAGCTCTCGGATCAATTCAGGTATGTTTTTTAAATAACTGGAAAAAGAGTTCAATCAACAAGAGTAAATACAAAGAAGAGCAACCATTTTGGGGGTTTTCCCTCACTTTGTAGGTTTGAGTGTGATATTACCTTTAGTAAGTGACTTATTCCTTCCTAAGAGCTAGGCTTGCCATTCTAGTGCTGTCTCTGTAATAAATGATAGTGAGTTGCATTGTTTCTGTGTGGGTCACTGTGCATTATGCCAGGCACAAAATGATTGCAGATGAAAACAATCTGCATTTATCAAAGTAATCTTTGTTTCAGAATACCAAAGAATAATAGTAAACAAATCTAAATTACTATATATAACAAAGTGAGGCACTGCTTACAAGAATTTTTTCAAACTTTACTATGTTCAAGAATCATTGAGAGTGCGTGTTTAAAATGTAGATTTCTTGGCCTTGGGAACAGAGCCGTCAGAACTCACATTTTAAAGAACCCGGGTAGTTCCAATATAGTTCGTCTGTGTCCAGGTCTTAGAAGACACTGACTTAGAGTACGGGTTGCACTGATTATTAACCCTGCATATACATTAGCATCATCTGGACAGCTTGAAAAAAAAGTTCAAACTCACCCCATCCCAACTGAGTGAGAACGTGGGGAGATGAGACTTGGAGCATCCCTATTAACTCAGGGTAGAGATCTACGAATATTAAAACAGCTAGTCCTGGCGACCATTTCAGTACCAACATTATGAAAAGTTTTTGTTGCTTCTTTAACCTTGACTTTAGTCTCCTAATTTTTATTCTAATCTTTATTCCTAATTTTTATTCTCTAATTTTATATCTCCTAATTTATATCTCCTAATCTATTTATATCTCCTAATCTAATTTTATATCTCCTAATTTTAAATTCTCTAATTTATTCCTAATCTTTATTCTCTATACTGCTTCCTCACATCTTTTTTTTTTCTTTTTTTAAAGATTTATTTTTTATTTATACATACAAGCTGGGGTACAGGCCAGAGGTGTGGGGCGGTGAGAGGGCTCACCAGAGACAGAGTGGGGAGCAGAACAGGCAGATCAGAAATACACTGCTGAGGGGAGCTGCAGGCGAGTCAGGAGAGGTCCGCCGCACCATGTGGGATTCTCCCTGGCCGGGCGTAGAACTCAGGTCGCCGCTGCCGACAGCTCCACAGCGCAGCGCTCAACCGCTGCACCACCGGGAAGGCCCCGCTTCCTCACATCTTTAATGCATGTATTACTTTCATTTTGGCATCCCAAACTTCCTAGAGACTTTCATTCAGCCTTTGATTTATTTTCTAGTAGATCGTGCTGCCACTGTTAAGGTACTCCCTCTTCTAAGTTTCTACATTCCCTTCTGGCACATAAAAGAGATGGGAGAAAGAAACACAAAAGCACATAGCATGGACATTTCTTTCCAAATTAGGGGTTTCTCTGAGAGGTAATTATCACATGTTCTTCTTCCAGTAAGAATCCAGATTTGAGCCTCCCTGGTGGCCTAGGAGTTAAGTTTCAGCGCTATCTCCGCTGCAGGCTGAGTTCAATCCCTGGCCAGGTTGCTGACCCACATGGCACAGCACACCTCTCCTATCTCATCGGCTGCTCCACTCAGCAGTGTATTTTCAGTCAGTCGCCTGTTCTGCTCCCCACTCTGTCTCTGGTGAATACTCTCACCCACTGTACCCCTGGCCTACTCCCCAGTTCTTCTATGCATATATCAATCAATCTTTAAAGGGGGAAAAAAAAAGAATCCGGATTTGATTCTCTCAAAATTCTGACTCTGTGTAGTTCCTAACCATCATACCTGTTTGGCAAAGTTTTTTTCTTTTTTCTTACAGAGATTTTTCTTCTAAATTGTATATGTACGTGTATTTGTGTTAAACATATCTAAATTTACCATTTATTTACAGAATCATTTTACCCATGGTTTCTTACTAAGCTGTGGAGGAAGAATAGTTCTGAGAGTCTAAATCTTCATTGTGACTTAATGTAACTAATCTGTTGGGTGGGGGTAAATAATATTTCATTTGTTCCTCCCTTTGTGTCATCTCTCCTTTGCTATTTTCTCTTTAAATTTTGAACACCTATTAAATGGGCTAAGTTACTAAAACCTCAATTCCCAATCCTGTCTTCCTTATTATTCGTTACTGTTGAGACAGGTAAACATCCTTCACTTTGACTTATAGACAAACCTCATTTTTCTGACTTTGTTCCTACCTATAGCCTATTCCCTCTAAGTCTTCCTTGTTAGACCTTTTCATCTCCCAATTTCTAAATGTTGGAGATCCAGGGCTCTGCCTGGTCCTTTTCTTTATCTGATCCAGATTCATGGCTTTAAGTGTCACTTAACACAATGATGATTCCTAATTTGATATCTCTAGACCAGACCTCTCCTTTGAACTCCCAACTCATACTCTGCTGAGATGTCTATTCCAGAATTTCCTGCTCCTTTCCTCACCAGCCTTCATCCTCAACCCTGCTTTCCTGAAGTCTTACCTTTTCATGAATGGCCATTCTGCTCAGAAACCTCCAGTACATTTCATCTCATTCAGGGTCAAAGGCAAAGCAGCTGCATGACCTCCGTGACCCCACACTGCTCAGCATGACTCTCTCGTGCTTCCTATGGGGGCCCCCTGGGCCAGGTGGTCACATCCAGACTGTGAGGAGATAAGTACAGAAAGGGAGAGTAGGGCTGAGAAACAGACCTTCAAGCAATTTGAAAGAGTAATTTAATGTCTGTTGAATCGAATAAGTTAACGCTTGTTTTTGTGTCTTTTTTATCTTAGAACTTACTTTTAACAACTTACTTTTAACATGTTATTAGAAAAAAACCTGCACTGGATTAGAAATTGGGGGGGGGGGGGGCACGGTAAGGGTTCTTTACCAAAGACAGATTGAGATCTGTTGCTCTTAACCGTGTGCCCCAGCGTACCCTGTGACTTTCTCTTCACCACTCACCCTTGCCCACTGCAGCTGGCATGTCCCACACAGTCGTGCCTCCTCTCTTTCTCCTTCATATCCACATGGCTGTTTCCTGCTGCCTTCAGTGAAGAAGCGGCCTTGGTGAGGCTTTCCTGCCTACCCTGTCAAAACAAAAGCCACCTTCCCTCAATTTTCATCCCCTGCCTGCTCTCTCCCATTTGCATATTGCCTTATTTTTTCTTTGCACTTTAACACCCTTAAATTTTATTTATCTTCACACTCTCTCCCCTGTAAAATGTTTGCGACAAGGATTACGTTTTGACCACTGCCTTATCCCCAGAGTCCAGGCACAGTAGGTGCTCAGTAAACATTTGCTAGTAATTGAAATCTGAGATGAAATTTACTGTACATATGGAAGTGTACAGGAGACAGGAAGAAAATGCCTTGCTGTAACTCTGAAAACTTGAGGCAGAGTTCATACAGATGGGAAAGTGGCACTTTCCGATGTCATTTGGGATGCCCATCTCCTCTCTGTGACACAGAGGGGCGTTGACATCTTCTTTCACCATTATTGTTATTAATGTTGTTAGGGTTGGCGCTTTGAGCAAGTGAAGGTTGCTCTGTTCTTTTCCCTATTTCTAGGCTCTTCCCCGATTTAACCAGAAAGGAGAAGTATATAAGGCACAGATAATGAATGTGAGCTGGTCGGCTGATCACAGAATTATTGATGGTGCTACAATGTCACGCTTCTCTAATCTGTGGAAATCCTACTTAGAAAATCCAGCTGTGATGTTACTAGATATGAAGTGAAGATGGATAAGGCTTCTTGGAACTTTCTGAGCTCCTCCAGAATAGGCAGAGCTTCGCCGTGCAAGCACATGTTCTTCATTACAATTTGTATTATAAATGATTTGTATTGTATGATTAAGGTTCTAAGGCACAATATTTATCACTTTTCTGTTTGACTTTTTACTGAAAATAAATATTGGTGTAATAGTTTTTCTGGGGCTGTCATATGTTATAGGTCATAGTATCACTTCTTTATATGGTGCTGAGGTCTTTGTGTCAAGGGATTGAAACTGGCAAGAACAATAAAATTAATATCACTGAAAGACAAGTAGCCATATACTATGTATAGTATTTGCCCTATGGTTTTTTTTTTTATTTTAAAATGACTCCTAATGAAATTTGAATTAAACTTGGGAAAGGGAATTTAATATGCAAAAATGTTTTCTCATTTTCCCACAATTATGCTAATTGTTATATAAAATAAGTGCAATTATATTTACCTTTTAAGATATCCAAGAGTATGTGGCTCTGTAGATTATCATCAATGAATGTCTTATTTATATAAAGTAATCTTCTTAAAAGGGAAAATTATAGATGGATATTAAAAATGCCCCCATTATAGTTTTATAACCACTAAGGCTATTAAAGATGTTTGTTTAAATGAATATGCTTTTAAAATTTTGGTAATGCTTTGGTGTTTGGTTGGGAAAAAACTTTTCCCTTTTCCTTCACAAACTTGCTTCATAGTAAAGAAGGTACTTTAAATGTAGCAGCCACTGAGGTCTTATATTCAGAACCAGCTGCCTCTACTTTTGTCTGATTTTCTCAGTATTAGGCTAAAAAGTAGGAAAGGATAAGAAATTAAGGTCTATTCTCCATATCCTGAGAGGGAATGTAAAAGAAGAGCTTAATGGGTAATTATAGACTCAAATAATAAAGTCTATCCAGAAATGAAGGTATCATGACCATTTTATTGGAGACCCACTTTAATCAGAAGCAGAATCCAGAGTAATATGATCCACCATCTTAAAAATGAATTGAAAACTATATTCAAGTGAAATTTGTGACAGAAAAGGAAGTTGTTTTAATGTCTACTAATTATTTTCAAAATGGTGATAATGTTTAAATTAGTAATGAGTTAAATGTCATTTCTTTTAATTTCAAATATATGGAGTTAGAAAAATAAAATCATCTACAATCCTACCACTGTTAACATTTTGATCAATGTATCTTTATAGTTAGCTATTCTTTTTATAAAAATAAGGTCAAACTACTATTTTATAATTTGGTACATTATCTTATGGGTAACTTTACATGTCAATAAACAATTCCAAATCATATTTTAAATGGCTGCATAGTATATTATTACTATATACCAACCATGATGCTAAGCACTTGGGCATGCAATACTCACCCTCATGGTACCTGCCTTTATTGAACTCACAGTCTACTGGAGGAGGTAGATACTAAGTTATGAAATTATGACACCTCTAAGTAGGAAAAACCATGCTATGAGAGCATCCCATGGAGGTATTTGATCCTGTCTGGGAGGACCAGGAGTTGGATATACCATCATTTAACCAATTCCCTATTGGTGTCATTTGCATAATTAAAAATTTTAACATCTCTCCCCCAAATGTCTCCTAAGTGGTTCTCTCTCTAGATCCATCTTTCTCCTAGGTTCCACGCACCCATTTCACTTTAGCATATGCAAGTTACCACCATTTCAATAAGTTGTATCAGACAGACCAAGTCAACTGAGCTATTTAAGTCAAACCTAAGGTGGTTCATGTTATCGTTGCTATGCCATTGAAATAGCCAGCAATTTCTAATGTCACAGCAGGTATTACCATTTAAGCAAACACTGAGAGTAGCATGCTTCCTTGACATTTGCAAGGTCAGAATTAAGTAGAAATGAAAATGAACGTATCTGATGCAGTTAGAAGAGCCTTACCCACAAGCTAATTCATGTGCTATTAGTCTGACCTTGGTGGGAAGAACTGGCCAATTTGGTATAAGTGAGCAGAAAAATTTGGAGAGACTCCAAAGGAACCACAAAACAACTGAAGCCTAACACGAATAGTGGCAGTTCTGTTACTAAGTACATTTAGATCAGGCTTTTACTGAGTACCATGTGGAATATTAAAAACCAAGCCTGGGGAACAGCTGTTTTGAGTTAACAAGAGGTGGGAGAGTAGAAATGAGCACAGCGGGAGATCAAGAATTTATACATGAGGGGGGTGGGGGGATGTCACTAATCTCAGGCTGAGGAGGAGGCAGAGTCTCTTCCAAACTGTCTGCAGGGTGCCCAGACCCACCCACATTCCCAGAGCAGGTTGTTGACTGTGTTAAACTATTTAACTTGAAGTCTGCTGTAAGAAAAGTCTAAATGTGTTCTAAATATGTGGTGACTAGTTCTAAAATGTAATAAAAGGGAAAGTTGAAAATATGGCAAAAAGGAAAGTAAAAAAAAAAAAAAAGGAGGTTATAAAGTCTAAAGAAATTGCAAGAGGGCAGTCATCTGGAAAAACCTAGTAATTGAATTTCCTGGAAAAATGCAGCCAGAGTTCAAACTGAGTCAAAAAGGCAAGTTGACTAAATGGCTGGCAGGTGCAATTAAAGTCAATGGAAACTGCAGGGGTGAATATAAACTGGAACATGACTAACAGTGTGAAATGTTAGGTATTCAAATGTGACGGAGCAAACCAAGGGCTTTACAAGTTGCACAAGAACATGGCCTTGGTCCCATTGTGTTTCTGGCATAAGATTAGAAGAACCCAGTTGGTTGCTGGGACAGGGCAGGACAAACTCTGAGATGGCATCGTTTGAAAACCAACTACTGTCCTTTACTACATTAGTTTCTCTAATAAGCTTGTGAATATTAAAGCTACTGATAAATAAATGCAATGCACTCCAATTTAATAGGCAATAGACAATATTGCTTTCTGGTTTGTCATACTTTCTAAATGCAATAAAAAAATCTCACTGGACAGTCTATTTTACTAGACATTAAGGGTTCTGCATATTTTTGTGGGAACGATTCATGTAGTTGTCTTTTGAAATGTACACTATGTAACAGTTACAGGGCAACCCCTGTTACAGGCAACCAATGTGAAATGGGTTGGCCTGACTCTGGGTCCTCATACGCGCACACGCCTAAAAGGGACTTAAAGTAAGAACCAACTGCAGGCACATGCAAAAAGGTTAATAAAGGGTCTATTTACAAAAAGGACAAATAAAGAAACGAATAACTGAGGGAGAAAAGAGAGAAATTGGTGAATGCATCCTACCAGTTCTGCTGAGCTGGAACCCCAATAACACATTGAAAGCCGGTGAAAAACCAAGGACCCCCAAGGCCCACATGTTGGGTTATATACCCAGCCTGGCTGCTTAACTCACCTTCAGTTCCCAGCAATCTTCCCTTTGGTGGTGATGATTGATGGGATTTGTAGTTCTTGATGTCTTAGATTTTTTGGTCTGGATTGGGGATGGAGTCCATAAAACCTGTTTGTGGAATTCGTTCAGGTCGTCCTTTCCCCACAACATAACCTCAAAAGCTGGGTCAATATCCCAGAAAGTATTATGTCAGTCATACAGTACTATGCAGTGGAAGTCTGAAATTCACTGTCATTTTCATTTCTGTAGCATTAAAAATAAATTCATAAAAATAAAAGCAGAAGGAGCATGTCTTTTAAATGCATGTGCCCTCAATTTCTCCATTCAACATATAGGAAGCCAGAGCTAGTTCTGTGCAATTATTTAATAGATACATAAGAGGCATTGAAGCAAGGTTATAATAGTTTTGATTCTATACTTACCTGATTTCAAAAAGTTTACATAATATTCTGCCTGCTACTGCTTAGGTTCTATAACATGAAAATCTTCTTTACATAATGGGAAAAACTATGACAACCATTCTATATGAGAAATTATATTTTGTTCACTTGTATTTTGTTTGCTAAATGACATATTGGTTACTTAGACTCTCAGCATGCTTTCATCAAATGATTTAAAAATCACTTCCAAGACCATGTCAGTCTGTAGGCTATAGAATTAATGATTTTCATATAATATTCTCTTGTATCTCTACTGTTAATTGGTTTATGGCAAACAGGTGTGTGTGTGTGTGTGTGTGTGTGTTTATGCATGCGTGCGTGTGCACGTGAGTCTATCAAATGTGATAAATGCACGAGCTCTTAAGGTCAGAAGGACATTTTAATTGCCAGTTAAGTACATTGAATTTTTGGTCATAAAATATATTTAATAATGGAAATCTATAAGTGTGTATATATATTTATGAGTATATAAACATATAAAAGTTCATACAAAACATGTATTCACTTTGGAATCAGAGTTTTGAAGTACTTTATTTTCTTTAAATTTAGTTTGCACCAATTCCTATTTCCTACAATGATACATCAAATATATTTATATGTGAAAATGTGCATATATAACCAGGGATGTGGTTAAATAACTGTGTAAAAGAATATTGAATTCAGTGTTACTTGGACTTTTTTTTTTTAATGCATACAAGAACCAGGGTGTAGGCCAGAGGTACCCAGTAGTGAGAGGATTCACCAGAGACAGAGTGGGAGTAGAACAGGCAGAACTACAGAAACACACTGCTGAGGGGAGCAGCAGGCAAGGCAGAAGAGGTCTGCTGCAGCATGTGGGAAGCTACCTGGCTGGGGATCACACTCGTGCCCCAGTGGCTGGGGACAGCTTGGTAGCGCTGAGACTTTTACCCCTGCACCACCAGGAAGGCCCTGAGTTCAGTGTTATTTTGGATAATGAAAAATGAGAAATTGTCTTAGGCCTAAAGGAGAACAGTTAAGTAAATGGCGATTTTTCCATTGATAGACTATAAATATTATTAAAATAACTCTATTAAAGAATAATGTGTGCCTCCCTGGTGGCACAGCTGTTGAGCACTGCGCTGTGGAGCTGTCCGCAGCAGCGATGCAAGTTTGACGCCCAGCTGGGGAGAATCCCACACGGTGCGGCAGACCTCTCCTACCTCACCCGTTGCTCTCCTCAGCAGTGTATTTCTGATCTGCCTGTTCTGCTCCCCACTCTGTCTCTGGTGAATCCTCTCACCGCCCCACGCCTGTGGCCTGTACCCCAGCTTGTATGTATAAATAAATAAATCTTTAAAAAAAAATAATGTGTGTATGACAGTGTTACAAGAAAAAAAGATTACAAATCTCTACATATAACACGATTTTAATATTGTGGTGAACAGAAATTCAATAAAATGTTAAGTGTTTAGCACTGTGGCAGATTATTGGTAATTTCATTTTGTCTTAAAATTCTCTGTACTTTTTACATCTGATAAAGGACTGATAACAAAAATTTACAAGGAACTCACACAACTCAACAAAAACAAAGCCAATAACCCAATCAAAAAATGGGCAGAAGAGCTCAAAAGGGCACTTTTCCAAAGAAGAAAAGCAAATGGCCAACAGATACATGAAAAAATGCTCAACATCACTTATAATCAAGGAAATGCAAATCAAAACCACTATGAGATACCACCTCACACCTGTGAGGATGGCACACATTAAAAATACAGGCAATAACAAATGCTGGAAAGGATGTGGAGAAAAAGGAACTCTTCTACATTGCTGGTGGGAATGTGAACTGGTCCAACCACTATGGAAAGCTGTATGGCGATTCCTCAAATTGCTAAACATGGAGCTCCCATAC
>PVIJ01019792.1:0-22450 GCA_004024925.1 Scalopus aquaticus | reverse complement strand
CAAATGCTGGAAAGGATGTGGAGAAAAAGGAACTCTTCTACACTGCTGGTGGGAATGTGAACTGGTCCAACCACTATGGAAAGCTGTATGGCGATTCCTCAAATTGCTAAACATGGAGCTCCCATACGACCCAGCAATACCACTTTTGGGAATTTACCCAAAGGACACAAAAACACTAATCCAAAAGGATACATGCACCTGTATGTTCATTGCAGCACTATTCACAGTAGCAAAGGCATGGAAGCAACCCAGATGTCCAAAAATAGATGATTGGATCCAGAAGATGTGGTACATATACACAATGGAGTACTATTCAGCATGGAAAGAAGATAAACACATGCAATTTGCAGCGACATGGATGGAATTATAGGGAATCATACTCAGTGAAATAAGCCAGAAAGAAAAAGAAAAATATCGAATGGTTTCACTTATAACAGGACTATAGGGAGGCCGGGTGGGAGAGAGACACTCAGCGGTGGAGTGGGGGGGGAAGAGGAGGATAAGGGCACAAAATGGAAGAGAGGAGAATACAGGGGACCATGGAGATGGATCACGGGTGAATTGGTGGTGGGCTGTCCAAGGGGAATACAAAATGTAAAAGACATAAATAACAATAAAAAAAAATTCAAACAATATTATTGAGTCCTACAATATGCTGTGAATACATCAACAAACAAAATAGACAGGAAACCCTACCATTAAGGAGCTTACCTTTCAGATGACAGAGACAAATATTAGACAAAAACATATCAAATGAGTAAATAACACAGTATGTGATGAAAGCAATGAGTAAAGTAAAGCAAGATAAGGAGGATTATGTGGGAAAAGCGTAATGATCTTTAAAGAAATGGTAAAGATAGGCCCTCCAAGAGAAGATACTTTTGGAATGCCTGAGCAGTAAATACCCAGGAGAAGAATGATTCAGAGACAACAGCCAGTGTAATAGCTGTGAGGTTGAAACGCACCAGCCACATCTGAAGACAATCAAGGAGTCCAGTGAAAGGTAGGAGCAGACCAAGTGAGGGTAAAAGTTAAGTAGGCAATGAGCACACTAAGGGAGAAGGTTGCAGATCTTGTAAGGTTTTAGAGTAAGAATCTGAAATTAAAATGAAAGCATTGGAAGCATACTATTGTTTTGGAGTTAGAAGGCCTACTTTTTAAGATGGCATGAGCATTTTAGAAGCTGAAATTTATTTTTATCCATGAAGCATAACTTGTGTCACATGAGATGGGTACTATGAAGATTATACAATCAAAACTGCTTTAAGCCAGGAGAACTGACTAGTTCCAGGTTTGATCTGTGATAAGTGAGCCATTTAATTTCTCTATGCCTCCAAAAGTTTTGAAAGAATAATGTTACCTGCCATGTGTAGCTCTCAGAATGGTTTGAAAAACTGGAGAGATAATGGAAGAAAGATAGAGTGTCAGATCAATATGGGTTGTCTCATAGCTAAAGTGTTGATGACGATCTTGTATACATCCTGGTTGTCACAACGATTACAGTCCTTTCTATCAGGAGTCAGATTGTCTATGTTGAGGCTACAAAGTCAAATTTTCAGAAGATCGTTATAGCTGTGAGAATGATAGGCTATAAAGTATGTATAAGTGTTTTGCAGTGATAATGTAGTGGAGGTGCTGACAGCAGGCCACTATGATAGATGTCAGATCAATCTATCAGATGGAAAACTCGCAAGTAGTATGTAAAATGTGGGAGGAGAAACTCACTCCCAAGTCAAGCATGTCACCAATGTTATGTGACAATACTAGCCACTGGGAAAGCTAGGGAAGAGAATATGAACAGCCAATACAAAAATGTCTCACTTGCCTTTTCCACCCTGGCTCAGTAGGTAAATAATTCTATTAGCTGAAAAATTAAATCGAATCAGGTATTTTTAATGTCAAACATAAGAGTGAAATATCTTCTAAGATAAAAACTACATTTGCAAACATATCAATATACATAAATAAAAACAGTAAAATAACATAAATGGTCAACAAACACCTCTCCTGTATAATGTAAGGGAAGTTAATGTCTGTCTAAGCAAATCCTACAGTTTCTTCCATTAGGAACAGTTTCTTCTATTAAACAAAGAACAGTTTCTTCTATTAAGGCAGTTTTTTTTTCTAGGAATCTTTTATTTTAACAATCAAATAAGTTAACTGGATGTAGAAACATAAGCCCTCCTCCCTTTTCAGGATAAAATGAAAAGGTTTATCAAATATCTTCTCCTAAAAGGATATTTAGTGGGATAAATACACAAAATAGAAGTGTTCTGGGGGCCTCCCTGGTGGTGCAGAGGTTGAGCGCTGCACTTTAGAGCTGTTGGCAGCGGTGACACAAGTTCGACGCTCGGCTGGCCGGGGAGATTCCCACATGGTGGGGTGGACCTCTCCTGCCTCGCCCGCTGCTTCCCCTCAGCAGTGTATTTCCGCCGCTGTGCCTGTTCTGCTCCCAACTCTGTCTCTGGTGAACTCTCTCACCACCCCATGCCTCTGGCCTGTACCCCAGCTTGTATGCAGAAATAAACTTAAAAAGAAAATTAAAAAAAAAAAAGAAGTGTTCTGTGTCCAAGGAATCATAGATTGAGGAAAGTGTTTAACAAAGTGGCTTGTTAATAGTTTCTGGTGAAAGGGCTAGAGGAGTTTACAGTGAAATGGGTTTGGGAAAAACTTGCCATGAGTATCTCAAGCTTACAAGAGGTAAAGTAGAAGGGCAAAATTATGAGGCCTTTAGGAATGTAGGAACAGGAAATTCAGTAAGACAGTGCACACTATCTTCATGAATTCTCCCATCTCCGTGCTGTCCATAAATTAGTAAGAAACTAAAAATAAATGAAATTGGGTCAGCAATAGCTGTCTATCCAAATTAAAAAGAAAATGAAAAGGCATAATTCATAAAAGAGCTGATCCCTTTTACTCTTTCCAAATAAAATTTATTAGTATTCTGCAAAAAGAAAGCCAGAATCAGGAGTATAACTTGTTATGGAAGATGTAAAAAGTATTTTTCTTTCATTGTATGAGAGAACACATTATATTATATTAATTAATATTAACAGGTCATATATTTTACACAATAATGTATATCAAATATTTTTCAATAATCCTAAATCTCAAACAAACTAATAAATGTTTACTGGGCCTCCCTGGTGGTGCAACGGGTTAAGTCTCAGCCTATGAAGCTATTCCCAGCCATGCAGCACAAGTTTTATCCCTGGCCAGGGAGCTTCCCACATGGCACAGTAGACCTCTCTTGCCTTGCCCACTGCTCCCCTCAGCAGTGCACTTCAGTCGATCAGCCTGTTCTGCTCCCCACTTTGTCTCTGGTTAATCCTCTCACCACTTCACGCCTCTAGCCTACACCCAGCTTTTGTATACATAAATAAATAAATCTTTAGGACAAAAATAATTGTTTACTAAGATACTACAATCTGAAGACTGTATTTTTCAAAACTAATTTCACAAATAACATTGTGCTGATAAACAAAACAAATACGATGTTAGAAAAATCTAAGCATACAAAAAATAAAATGTTGGATATATGTATTGAAAATTCTCAGATGGATTGAAAGGAACTTAAAGTTCTTCAAGTAATTTTTTTCCAAACTGTAACAGTGCAATAGTTCAAATGTGAAAGGTAACTTTTAGAATTGAAGCTTAGCCTATTTGATTTTTGAAAGAGAACAAAATTCATTACTTAGAAAATTAAACATTTCAGTACTTAAACAGGTTAATATTCCTTGGTATGAGTATGGAATATATTTTGAAAAGCATTCTGGGTCTTTACTCCCTAATCATCATTAACTTTGAATCCAGATTACATTTAGTAAGCTGAGATTTAGTTCAGGCTGATCATTCTTATAAAAATGTATGACAGTTGCATTCTTTTTGGAGGTTTGTCATAACAAAAATGGAAAGTTTTAAGGACCAGAAATACATCATTTCACAATTTTAAAGACAAGAAATTTAAAATCAAGTTTTTACAAAACTGGTTCTTTCTGAGTCTCAGGGAAAATTCATATGATGCATTCTAGCTTTAGGTGGCTATTGGCAATCCTTGTTTTTTCTTGGTTTAGGGTTACATTATATCACTTTATGCCTCTATATATTGTCCTCTTCTTCTCTATCCCTGTGTCTCCAATATTCTTCTTTATTTAATAAGGATACCTGTCATGGAATGTAGATCCCAACCTAAAGCCAAGATGATTTCATCTCAAGATCCTTAACTTAATGATCCTTTTCCGAAAAAGATCACATTCACAAATTCCAAGGAACAGTATTTGGACATATATCTTTCTGCATGCCCTAATCAATTCAATATTACAACGATCTGTTTTTAAGAAAGAAAAATAGATAACTTAACATGATCATAAATAATACAGGTGTAATATTTGATCACATGGTCATAGTGATTCATCCTCCGTGTGTGGTTTTAAAAATCAGTTTAAAAAGTTTTTTAACACTCACTTTCTCATTAACATTTACAATAACTATTAGATGGTTTATTCTTAGCCTCATTTTAGAGATGACAATGTAGAGTCTAAGAACAATTATAATGTATCAAAGTTAAACCAAGAGAGGGTGCTAGTACTTGGCAGAACTTAACCTTGGAACCCAGGTTGCCTGACCCCAGGATAAATGAGCTAATTTATTAAAAACGTTCTACCTAGCATCTGATGCAAAGGTTATACATGAAAAGAAGACAGTTTCTTAACATATCCAATATATTCAGATAAATGTTGTTAACAGTACCATTTAACACTGACAAAAATTACTCAGACCATCTTGCAATAACTGAATATTAACATAAAAATAAATTGATTCATGTCAATAAAACTGTTAATAAAACCTCAGTAAAAGAATTACTTTGTCATTTTCATTTTTATTTATATTCTTTTGAATCTTATCACATATATATAACATAGCAAATGATCAGTGTAATGATCTGGGTAAATTTTAGTTCATGAAGTCTGAATTACAAGTTGTCAGAGAAAAGCTGTTGACCTCTATATTCCACTTCTTTCTAATGTCGTACTGCAGGATTCCTTCCTTACCTCCTGGACAAAGCTGATGCTACATTTATCATGTGAGATTCTGAAAAGAATGACAGATAACATGTTTTTGACACCTTACAAGATTGTGTGAGATGTCAGCAGGATAAGATTTCAGGTTTTTGATGTTTTTGAAAATCCTGCATTTCCCATTGCAATAGAAATAATGGTCATGGTATCTTGCTTTATGTAAGGATTTTTAATGGTCAGGGACCTAGAGTACCTGATTTTATGAAGTATGTCTTTTATCTCCCAAGAAATACTATCTTTCCATCTCTGTTTATCTACAAAGCCATATGAACCTGAATTGTTCAAATCTTAAATGTGGACCTCTCTGGACCAGAACATTCCAAATGATATAATGAATCTATCAAGACCTGTATTCATCTTGCACACAGCAGGTTGACTGAACGAAAACACAGAAAATACCTATTAAGTTCCAGTGTAGAATCATTCTACAGTGAAGTGAATTCACTGGAGTTGATTTCCATAGTCAGTTAATCACTAGGTTCTTGGCTCTTATGTTCTCCATGCTTGCTGCCTAATATGTAAAATAGGCTAGGTAAATCTCACCAGTTCCCTGACAAGCTGTTATAGTTTTATATTACATTCTTTATTACAGAATAAAAATCCCACTGAGAAATAGATTTTTTTTTGATCAGTCAGTGTCAAGCAAGTCAGAAAGTATTATTTGATAATGTGCATTTCACTGCTTAAACATTCAAAATGGTGAGGCACAAAGCGATACAGAACAAATCATGTGCAGGAGATAAGCTAAGGTACTTGAAAGAGTATAGGTGAAGAGGAGTCTCAGTAATAATGAGAAACTTCCCCTTCCTTTGTCCCTCTCTCCCTCATTTATTCCCTGCTGCTCTTTCTTTTTCACATATCCTTTTCCTTATTCTTTCTACCATCTTTCTTCTTTCATTCTTATCCGTTTCAAAATAATGGAAACAGCCATCGTTTAGTCTAGAAGTCTGGCTCTAGTGATCAGATAGATGGAAATCAACTTGATTGATTTATATTAAATTAGATGATCCTTTATAGTGTAAAGAATGTCATGATAGTAGAAGACTATCTTCAGTCTTTTATGCATTATTCAACAATGTCTATGATTACTTTGTGTTGAACAGCAAATTAGACACAAGGGATTCAACAATGAACAAGATATTCAAGGGACTTAGTCTATATAGGGGGTCCACAAAGTAAAAAAAAAGAAGGAAACATTTAAAAGTCAGATCCAGGTATGATTAGAGAACTGAAAGAAACAGTTTGCAATTACAGAGAATAGTAGAATGGCCAATTCTATACTTTAATCAAACATACAGAAAATGCAACTGTACAGTCACTTTTATGCTATTTGCCATAAGAAAATAACTAGTCCAGGATAACCAGAAATTCTAGGTGATGAAATAATTCCTTAAATACCAACTATCAATATCATTTACCTAAAGAAATGCAAAACCATATTCTGACAAATCTGCCTTGAGTATCACTTATATGCAAAATATTGGTTATCCACTATCAATGACACAAATCAGAGTAAGACTTAAGACTCTTTCATTTGTGAATCTATAATTAGAAGAGGAGACTTAAACAAAAATAACCACAATATTTAAAAAAACTGGCTATAGGAAATGTCTCATGAGTAGTAAAAAGAAAAATTAAAAAAGGTACAAAGGAGCAAATCTCTTGTAACATGAGTCAGATCATGTCACTCCTCTGCTCAACAATTCTAATGGCTTCCTGCCTCACTCAATACAAATGTCAAAGTCCTTGAAATGAGTTTCCAGGCCCTCTACAATTTGGCTGCTATCACATCTTTGACCTAATCTCCTACTACTATTCCCCCTAGCTTACTCTGTTCAGCTACAGAGGATTGCTTCCTGCTTCACGAATCGACAGCCACAATACGGCCTTGGAACTGGTTCTTCCCTCCAGATATCTACATGGCTAATTCTCTCATCTCTCTCAAAACATGGCTCAAATCTTTCCTTCTACAAAAGTACTAATGACTTACTTATTTAAATTTTAGATACTATCTCAAATTTTTTAAATTCCCTTATCCTACGCTATTGTTTATTGTGCTTCTCATCCTCCAGTGTACTGTGACAGTGACTCAGATATTGCCTGTGTTGCTTATTGTCCATCCCCACTACCTGGAACATAAATGCCTGTAGATAGGGATTTTTATTTGTTTCACTACTTGGTGAATTTGAAGCATCAGAAAAATATCTGAAACATAATAGGTCCTAAATAAATATCTATTGAATAACTTAGTGAGTGATCATCTTGAATACAGTGGTAAGATAGAGGAAGAAAATCATTCATGAGTTATTTTATGTACCTTGATGATAAAGAACTACAATGAGGACAAATGGTCTTCCTGATTCATCAGCCCACTTGAGATTATTACTCTTTCAGCGTATGAAGAATATTTGTGAAACACAGATCAGTTCATAAAATTCCTTCATGCAACGAGTGCATTGAATAGTATAACTCATGAAGCGTGATCATAAAACAAATTCATTTTAGTCTCCCCCTGTCTGTGAAATGTACTTAGTTGTTTCCTTTCCACTGGATGAAACTCAGATAATCTTATGTTTCTTTTGGTCATTCTAAAGAAATGGCCACTTTAAATCAAATCTGCTATGTCAGATTTATAAGTCAAACATCAAATCCAACTTGATTTAACACTGACATGTTTCCTTTCCACTCATCAGGTCCTGGAGGGGGAGCTGGTCAGTGAGGAGGAGGGAGCTCACAGAGTCAGGGAAGTGGGAGGCTTGGTCTTCTTTCTCTTTCCAGCTTGAAAACAATTAGTTTCTAAACACTGCAGAATTGAGCCCCGGAAGGACAGAGCAGAATAGATGACAGAACAGACCTTACTGTCCTGAGCTGCATTGTGTGGGTCAGCAGCTGTCTAGAGCAGATTCTTCCCATCATTAGTGCCTTCATGGGGTCTCAGGAGATTGCTCAATCAGTGGTGATCTCTCACCCGTGATTCCCTAAGTCAAACAAAAGCATCTCTATCCTGAGTGGTCTATTACTCCTTTCACAACCCACATAATCCAGATGCTAGAAAAAAGTTGTCCGTTTGAGCCTGCAGGCAGTGTTTTACACAAGACTTAAGATAATACTCATAAACTCTCTTTAATTCCTGACCTGTCTGTGGTCCACAGAACGGTCGCAATCTATTTTTTTTTTTAAAGATTTATTTATTTATACAAACAAGCTGGGGTACAGACCAGAGGTGTGGGGCGGCGAGAGGTTTCACAGAGACAGAGTGGGGAGCAGAACAGGCAGATCAGAAATACACTGCTGAGAGGAGCAGCGGGCAGGGCAGGAGAGGTCTGCCGCACCGTGTGGGATTCTCCCCAGCCGGGTGTCGAACTTGCACCGCCGCTGCCGACAGCTCCACAGCGCAGCGCTCAACCGCTGCGCCACCGGGGAGGCCCAGGACGCAATCTTTTGATCACTCTGTCACAACGAAAATGGTTTTTCCTTTGCTTTAAGTACTGGATTAGCTATGCAGTATTTTTTTGGTCTTAGAATTTTGAAAGTAGCAGTGAATGGTCCTCCCACTCTTTACACAACCCAAATTACAGAAGCTTCCAATTAAAATAGTGAAACAGTTCTTAAAGCTCCCGTTTTTATCTTGAGGTGAAGGAAAAACCTCCCCTAATTTTCTATCTGAGATGGAACTGAAGCTCTCACAACAGTTTTCTTCTTCTCATCGTCAGTGTCCAATTAATGAACCTTATACACTCTTGATAATATTTTGACCAATTTAATATTTGCAAACTTGGCTTGAGGCCATTTCCTGTTTGTAATGATGTATATCATCAGTGGCGATGTATATCACCACTATGTCAGTATCCAGTATGGTATCCTTTTTTTTTTTAATTCTGACTGAAACTCTTACTGAAAATACATTCCATATGCAAAAACCTTCCTTGATTCCCAATTGACCATGCGGTAAAGCACAAATGTGTGAGCTGGCATCTGCGCATTTCCAGCAGAGCGTCATGTTTGCTTCCCAATCCTGTCATCTATTATGCATCTTTAGTATTTCCAAGTCTTACAGTCTCATTTATTTATCTAACAATAGCTATTAAGCCCATAGTATATTGCCGGGCACATTCTAGGCCAGGTTGTGTGTATATCAAAGATGAACAGGCCAGATACTCCCCAACAGATCTTAAATCATTACACTTTTTAAAAAATTCATGTTATTTCCACTTTATGGAGTATCATTTCACTCTTTTCGGGACAATACATTCAAATTCATCTTTCTATTACTGCTCTAAAATCACCTTCTCTGTGGAACTTATTCTGAATTCCCTAGATGGGACTCACCACTCAATTCTGTGTTCTCACTTCATGGTTTTCAGCCAGCACGATACTACAGGATTTGTAATATGATCTGTAAAAACAGCTACTTTTGACCTGTTTATGTCAGAATCATCTGTTAGTTAAGGTGATACATTATATTTATAATTTAATTTCTAATAATAAGATATTCTTGCCTCAAGCTGGAACCACAATGTGTTTTTTTAGAATTAATAGAACTGGAAAGGGAACACCTAGAAAGAAATGGGTAGGCAACCACACACTCTGACCAATGAGTTCACCTCAAATGTAGTATGCAATGAGTGATGGGGGTTAAGACTTGCAGTGCAGACAGGATCAACATTGGGTGGTATGTCTAAAAGTCTTGAAAACCCTGGGAAGGGTTTTATAATTCAGTAAGTTCAAAAGAGTTCATGAAAGCTTATGAAGAAATTCATTGTTGGAGTTAAACTTTAAGAAGAATCTGATGACATTATGCATTTACATTTTAATTTCTAATAATAAGATATTCTTGCCTCAAGCTAGAACCACAATATGTTTTTTAGAATTAAAATTTCTTTGAAGAGGGGACTCTGTCTTTAAGAAGTGTTAGGGTAAGCTTAATGTAGTAAATACACATGTTGATGTTCACTGATGCATACCTGAAACTCACATAATGTTACATGTAATGCTATTTCATTTTAAGACAAATTACATAAAACATGAAAGGGTCAAAATGAAGAAAAAGAATAAAAGATACGCCTACTAATGTTAGAGGATTGTCAGGATGGTAGTATAAATGCTGCAGGAGTTGAGAAAGAGTAGAAGATGATTCTTAATCTAATTTGGCATGTTAGTTTTATATGAAAAGTGAGATTCACTATTAGCATTCTCAAGAGGCACACTGAAGCACCCACATTTAGCACAGTACTCCATGAAAGATCTGGTTAGAGAAATGTGACAATCAGTGACAAAAACCAGAGCAACCTCAATTAATAACTGTAAAATTATTGGAAATGTTCATTTATTATTAAAAAAAACCAAAAAATCAGAAGCATTTGAGACAAGATTTCATTAAAAGAAAAACAGTGTCATACAAATACTCCTAAAGAGATAAAAGAAAAACAAATTAGCTAGACATAGATGAAAGAGAAACTAGTGGCAAAGATGAGAAAAAACTGTTGGTAAACAGCACATTCATTGAATTAAAAAACTGAACACTTTAGTCTGAATCAATAATCAGCAGACTTGCCATTGCAGAAAATTTAATTAGTGACTTACAGGGCAAAACTGAGATGAAACTGAGGAATCCAGAGGAAAAGGACAAAGAGAAGACACTGAATGAGAAAAATGTAAGCCAATGGAGACCAATTCATAAAAAAAGAGGTTTCCAAAAGAAAGCAAAATAAGGAGATTGGAAGAGGAGCTCTAGAAAATTACTCCACTTTTAAAAATTGTATTTTGAAATTGACAGAGTACAGATTCCAAGCAATTTAATAACAAAAGCCACACATACACATACACACAAAACAGCTTGGTGACTGCCAAATTCTAAACATAAAGAATGTTTCAAGCACAGAAAAAACAAGATGCAAGAGACAGACTAATATTCCTTTCAAACACCAAATGCCAGAGCACCAGGTAACAATATCCAATGAGTTCAAATGGAAAGATTATGTATGACCCACGATTTCCGCATTCTGCCGAGTTACTGTTCAGAAAAACTATATAATGTCTCATAAGATAGCCATTATTTTGAGGAGTTTTTCCTAAAAAGAACCATAAGTGATTGACAGGTGAAGCAAACAAACAAGATTAAGGATGGTAAATTATGGGAGAAAAGCTAGTGAAGTACATTGAAAAGAGTTATGCAAACAATATAGAAAAGCAATTTAAAGTGCTAAAACTGCTTGCAAAATAATAGGGATGCAGACTCTTTATTGAAAGATGTTTTTAACATTTTTAAAAGATGACTACATCACTTGAAATCAGGCAGAGGTTAGGATAGAAAAAAAAAGAAGCCTTACATTACTAATATTCCAAAACACTAAAGAGTGTCCATTAATTAAACTTGGAAAATAGATAGATGGTTGAAGACAGAAGAGATAGAAAGAGAGGGTGGTGGGGATAAATAAAGATTATTTTTGAAATTTAGATTATGCATAAAACAAGAAATAAGTTCTACATAAAGCAAGCAAATATACAAAATGAATCAAAATATAAACAAAGGAAGCATCAAAATTAAACCATAAAATTTAAAAGTTCTATAGAGTAATTTATAATATTGCCTGTCTTCTGTATGTGTAGCTTATCTCATTTGAGCCTTAAAAATTACTATATGAAATATATGCTACTATGCTACTATTACCCCCATTATTATATATGGAAAAGTAACATTTGAGGAAGTGAGATAATTTGACCAAGGACACATAAATAATAAATGGGGAGACCAGGATGAGGAATACATGGCCTTAGTCAGTCTTTATTCTTAACCTCCAAACTATGCTGCCTAGAATATACAAACCTTTACGTGTGCAAATAAAACCTATGCATTCTTATCTCTGCCATGCACATATTATCCCATATATATTCATAAATACATGTGTTCACACAGACATGTACATCTATATAAATACACATATACATGTACACATGAAAACAAACAAAATTGAGAAAACCTATCAGGTTTGAAAATTGCTTAAACTTCTCTATGTAAAGGCAGAATCTCTAAGAAAAAAAGAAATAGCAAGACTTAATTCCAAATTTTTTACCAAATTTATATAAAACATGTTTTTCTTTCCTCGGTTACTTTGGAAGAGAGCGGTATTATTCTTTTTGCCTAATGACAAGACACGTATGTGCTCCAAGACCCTTTTGCTTCTTTCTCAGTGATTTGTCTTATACATTATGTTATTTACCTCACTTGAAAACCTCTTAGTAGCTATGCATTCTCAAATGTTTCCCATTTTAAGATTGCACTTGTCTGATTCAAACCCATTTTCCCTTTCCACTACCTTTACACCACTAACCTCTTTTCATAGCCACTCTCTGCCCACAAATATTTCTTTATCTTTCACTGACTTCAATTCTCCACTCTCCACTCCAAACTTAGCTGGCCAAGGTTATTCTATTGCTCAGTTCTTAAAAACTTACCTAGTTCCTTAGTTAGACTAAAAATTTTACTACTCATTAATATTTTTAATATTAATGCTACTTGAAATTAGACACAAAATAGTGAAACATGATTGGAAAGAAATCAAAGCAAAATAATAGTGTGCAATTTATTTTAAAACTATGCATTCACTTGTTCCTTTCCGGGGCAATCTCTTATCCCTAAGAACCCCCAATCTATCTCGCCATCTCTTCTCTCTGCCTTGAGAATCACTGCCTTAAAACCTTAAATGCTGCCACGTCCTGGGATTTTGACTTTGGCTCTGTTCCCCACCCTCATCTTAAAAAAACTTACCTATCCAGCCCAATGTCTTCAGTTAATATCTATCATAAATTCTTATGATTGTCAAATCTTGATCTCCTGCTTAGATCTCTTTCTTGAGTTCCAGACTTATACATCTAACAAGTGAAGGTATCTCCATTTATTTGAAATTTTCTTCCTGGTTATTTCACAAATGCTTTAATTCTCTCCATTCTCAGAGCTACTAGCTAGATTAGGGCATAACTGCTTCTCTCCTATATTACTCACATGGCCTTCTATACTTTTCTAGCTTCCAAATTGTCATTTCTCCAAGTCATTCTCCATATTGCAACCAGAATATTCTTTTTTAAAGTGCCATTTTGATAATTTCATTACTTTAAATGAAGCTTTTGATTCATAGTTTGCTTTCCTAGGATAAAATCCAACCTTCTTCATACAACTGAAACGGTCATTGTGAACTCTAGTGTAGTGTTTAGTGTTCTACTCCCTACCTATTGCACTGAGTTCTTCCATTTGTCCTCCCTCTTATCCTTGAAAACTTAGGCTACTTATTCAACTATAGTTCAGAGCATATTGTATGTTATCATAACACAAAACATTTCACCATTACTATGCATATCAACTGTGTTTTATTCATCTGTTTATTTGTTTATATCACCCACTAGATTCTAAGTACCACAAAGGTAAATATAAGATCTAAATAACATTAGAACCTTAGTGAAAGACACAGAATTGACACAAGAGCAATATTATTTGAGGGAAATAATGACTAAGTGGATGGAAAGAAATAATAGAAAATGGCATGCAAAACTAGAGTTTAAATAATGAAAATCTACACAAATAATTTTAAAACATTGAGTAACAGCATTAATAATAGACAATGTATAATTTTAGATGCATCAAGTGTAAAAAGTGGCATCTCACAAATAAGAAGTATGACACAAAAGGCAACGGGAAAGAATATCAGTGGAAATAAAATGCTGGAAAAAGTAAAACACATGTCCTATGGAGGATTGAGAGAAAAGGAAGCAACAAACCAAAGCTCTTCTTATAAAAAGTGAAGCAGTTAAAGAAAAAGGAAAGTAGCTTGAAAGTAATCTTTCAACTAAGAAAATAATATTAAGGCAAATTTTAATTAGGATGAAGAGAAATTAATTTGTTATTACAGGCAAACAGGATCAAAGCTGAATATACTCTGTAGGTGAAGAGAGGAGTAGTTGCTCAAAGTTTAAGAGGAAATGATTAAAGATGAATTGTGATTATAGTTGTGGTTGCCACATGACCAAGTGAGGGAGGATTCTTCACAACAAAAGGTAAGACATCAAATCACATCATTTCAATCTTCTCAGTCAGGTGGGATACAAGGCCATAAGGTAAATATGAGTTGGGAAAA
The DNA here is from genome assembly GCA_004024925.1 of Scalopus aquaticus. Lineage (NCBI taxonomy): Eukaryota > Metazoa > Chordata > Mammalia > Eulipotyphla > Talpidae > Scalopus > Scalopus aquaticus. Next base: position 8,244 of record PVIJ01019792.1, on the reverse strand, counting down.
CGCAGAAGACATCTAAGTGGAGTTCACGGAAAAGAAGTGTAAGGGAAATCAAAATCCATGACTAAAATGTAATACATAATACAGAAATTTTATTAGCATTTGCTTTGTCTTCTACCTTTACAGAACTGAATATTAATAACATCATTTGCATCTACTCATTATTCAGAGTGATCCAATTACTACACTCACCACACCTCTGAATTTTCTTCATCTATCTACAACCCTTCTATGACAGGCATATTTCACCTTATTTGACTTTTTTCCAAACCAATGCTTATTCTTTCTTGAGCACTTTATTTGTTGAAAAACCTCCTAAATTGAATTAAGGTAAAAAGAAAGTAGAGTCAGTCTAGAATGATAATGCTTAGGAAAAAGCTAAAGTACATAAAGATATAGTTGCATATAAGATCATCACCACAGATATGATTTTTATATTTGTTTTCTTGGAGTACAGAGATTACTGAAACATATAGATGGTTGAGATAAAAAGGAAATTGTAGAGTTTGGATATTCTCAGTGATTTTAGAAGTGTCATAAGGGTGCTTTGTTAGTTAAGTTGGGTATAGGGTAAGATGCTTTTACAACTGACTCCAAAATACATTTCCATAAATAAATAACTCTTTGATATAAAAGTCCAAATATAGATAGGTATTGGTAGCACTTAACTCTACAAGTAATCCAGAAATCCAGGTTCTCTATTTTATTACTATACCACCTTTAAGGTATTTTCCTCTCCCAAAGAATCAAACTGTCTTTCCTTCACCATATTCATGAATCAGTCTGCAAGAATAAGCAAAAAGGGAAGCTTAAGGCAAGCAATTGATCTGAAAGTGATGCAACTTTTATGCTCCATAGATCATTGGCCAGAGCTTAGTTCCATGCCACATCTGAGAAAGATGAAACAAAGGAATAATTTCAAGGGAGGTCTAACTATATAGTCAGGATGGTTGACTATATTATAATAAATCAAATTGGGTTCCTTATTAAAAAGAAGAATTGAAGACTGCATATTGGGAGTTTGCATACCTGGGAGGTAATTAGCTATCTCAGATACAAAGTCAAAATACAGGATAGAAAAAAGAACTGAAATGAGCATTGAAATTAGTAAGGGAAGAATAATTAAAACCTCTGTGAGGTAGATAGGAAACTTCAAAACAGTGAAGGAAGTGCTATAAGTAGAGTGAATATTTTTTATTAAAGAAAAGATCTCAGAGCTATTTTAGTAAAGATTTACCACCTCATCTTTCATTCGTAGTTTTTAAAAATAAAGAACATACTTTTCAGGCTGTTTCACTGGAACTAAGTTAGTGTGGCTTACTGATATTGTAGGTATCATGACTAAATTCAGTGTCCATTAAACAGAATCACCAAATTCTATATTAATGAAGGCATGTTATGCTGAGAATTGGCATAGCTACTAGGCTGGTAAAAATACCATAGCTACAAAGATGATTTTAAAATATTTTCAAATTTAGAGTTCAATAATGTTCAAAAGGTATCAAATAAACTTTTCTTTCACAAATAAATCATCACAAGTTCTCCCTTGAAAATACTAAGCTCTTTCTGATATTGTGAGTCTTGGTGATGTTCAGAAGAGGGATACAGGAGAGACAGTTATTTGTTGAGAATAATGACATTTACATATTAATGGAAAATGCGGAAGAAAAGTTTTGCAAGGAAAGAGCTAGCATAAAGGAAATTGGAAGTAAACAGGAATAATTAAGGAATACCAGTTCTAGAGACAAAATTAGGGAAAATGGAAGGAGAAATGTCCACCTGTGACTCTCAGGTTAATGTCCATGGTAAAAGAAACAGGGAGGAGCCAGGGAAGATTGACAAAAAGGCACCTGAAATGCTATCCCCTCTCTTTCACATGGTTTCTTATCATTCTTTTTAATTTCACTTTAATAGATAACTGTAAATTTCATAAGCAAATTTCACTTCTTAAATTTGAGGAGAAATTATAAAGAAATATGTTCTAATTAAATGAGAGAATAAATCACAAATTGAGCAAAATTATAATTACTGAATGAGTGTGAAACTCAATCGATAGAATTTTTGGTATAAAAAAAAGCTAGCTTAGACTATCATCTCTCAATTGCTGTCTCAGTTTGATGGTGGCTCCACTTCTCATGTACCGGGGAGTCCGAGCAGAGGCAAGCATGGTGTACAGACACTGCCTGCTCATGAAAGTAATTCTCCCTTGTCAGTCCAGTTTCTGCTGTTGGACTTTATCGTCTTGGTAATAGTGATGATTGAAGGATTCGAAGATACAGGTGACATGATTCATGACTTAATTTGCATTTTAAGGAGTTCACTGTGATGGCAGAGTGGAAAACTGATGGAAATGGAATCAAAGTAAAAACAGTGAGAACACTTTCAAAATTAGTAGTATCACTTGAGAAGATACAAAAATATTACCCTATATTATGGGTTGGAAGACATAATTATGAGACTGCTTATCATTATAGTAAGTGTACAGAAATCCATCTGAACTAAATGATAGACAATTAAGCTATATAGAGACAATAAAAATAGTTTCTATTTTATAATGTGTTTAGAAAACAGAATCATTGAACATTATAGAGAATGACTCTATTTTTTTTTCTAGATGGTAATGTTTTTACAAGTTCATGGAAGTTTTTTAAAATAGCTACAAGGTTGGTTAATTTTTACAGAGCATGGAGGAAATATGACCACATACATATGCTCATGAGAATGCATTTTGTTAGAGTTATTTCTGTTGGAAGAGTTTCAGTGCTATGCTTTTAAAAATGTAGTGTTTTGGTATGTCCCAACAAATGTTGCATCAGAACACTTGAAAAGTCTTATTTGTGCTATTCAGTGACCTCTTGGCTATATACTAATAGATTTCCAATCCGCTGAGAAGCACACCCTCACAGACACTTTTCCAACTTTCAAAGCTATGATTAAAGGTGCCTTTACATCAAAAATCAATCTTTTCTAAGGCATGTGAGGGATTTGCTCTGCAGAGCAGAGACTAACATGCCAGAGAGACTCTCCTAGGCCTTTAAAATATCTGTCTTTTCCTCTTACAGTAAGTCATTGTTTCTGGAGCTATTTATAAAGGCAGATTTTCAAAGGCCCCCAGCCTCAATTAACACATTGTTTGCTTAATTCATTTTCAATATTAATTATTATTTACTTATTTTATTATCTCTTATTACAGGAAATTCTTGAAATATCGAAGCGTTACACGGTAGAGATATAACTAGTAATTAATAGGTATTTTTTGATACTTTGCTTGGTTAGTTAAACAGCATTATAGTCTTTACTGTTTAGAAACTTTCAAGTAATGAACAGATATTTTTCAAGTGTAAGATTCCCATAAAGTTAATAATATTTTGCTCTCTAGAACTGTCACAATGATAACAAAATATTACAGTTGAATTTAGTTAGAATTTATTAAATTCCTCATATATTACATAGATAGCTGATGTCATTTTGTTTTATATAATCTTAAGAGCTTCCTATGCTTGTTAACCTTGCCTCTCCTAAGAGATCTGTAAGATCCCTGAGGATAGAGATTCCCATCTTCTATTTCCCTTAATTTCCATATCACATTTGTCCAGTACTAGACGTTAAACCTCAATAAACACTAACTGTGAGCTTTAACCCTAGAACAAGTCCAATTACAATTTTTACTTTGTCAGATGCAAATAACAGCCCCAGCCAGTTTAATTAACAGAGAGTAGATAGAGATTAATAGTTTCTATTGTCATTGCTCTGATTTATGAAATTGTTCACAGATTTTTGCTGTCTGAAGTACAATATTGGAACAGTCAATAAAATCTTTCCATCAATTGTCCCAAATGTCATACTGACCTCTAACAGTCCTGCAATATCATTGTATATTACATTTTCTTCAGCTGTATCATTTTTTTTAATTTCCTAAACTTACTTCTACCACTGTTTCTTTATGAAATATCACTTACAAAGTGGCTCCCCACTATGACTTCATGATGTTCCAATGCTTAATTATTTGGTTAATTTGATAACAACCCACAAAAGTGGACTTGAATTAATGAAAATGATCTGCAGACAATCACAGATTACTTGGCAGAGGCTAGCACAATACATGCCAAAGGAAGACAAATCACTTATCAGTTTGCAAGAAGTGAATGCTACTTGCAAGCTGACAGTACTGAAAACTGACAAATACACTCCTCTGGAACACAGAGTAAAAATCCAGGAGAAAGTAATAGTGATTCATATTTCCAACACAATGACCTAGAGTCACTCAAACTCAGCCAAGACCAAACAGCACATCTGCCATGTCAAATCTGCTATGTTCCCTAGCCTAATTAACATACTGTATCTCTTGTTGTCCACATCAGCAACAGGACTTGTTACTCACAGACCACAATCAGTCAACAGATAATATCAATTCTTTCTTTTTGACATCTTTCAAATCCTTCCACTCCCAGGGCCACCACTAGAAGTTATCACTACTATTATTCTTTGCCTAGTATACTAGAAGTCCCTTGATTCATTTTTCTATCTCTAGCCTTGCTACATGATTTCATTGGCTCCACTGGACCCTCTATTCACTTTCAAACTCCAGCTAGATCATGTTTTTCTTGGGTTAAGTATTCTTCAGATTCCCCATAGCTTTCAAGAAAAAAAGTCTGAATTTTGGAGAAGAGCATTCACACCCCTCCACAATCTAGTTTAAGATCCTTTCCAGTCTCACCTCCCATCTCTCCTTCATTTATACTTGCTGCAGTGATCTTCCACTTTCAACAGGATTAGACTACATTCTTGCCCCTGGCTACTGTGATCATATCCTCACTCCCTCCTTGCCTAAAAATCTTCGAGTTGGAAAAGTTCCACAACATTTTCGTGTTTCACCTCAAGTAGGCTTTTTGTTAACTAAAGACACGCTGTTATCTAATCTTCTATTTCCTTCTGTCTAAAATAAAGTTGGCTAAATTTCAAAGAAGACTATTTTTTTAATAATAAGTTAATGGGCATTGACATTTGTTAGGATCAAGAAGAAACAAAATACAAGTTCTGTAAATTGGATGTGTCAAGAGGAGGAAAAACTGAAATACAGAGCGTCAGTGCCATGGGTCAACCGACACACCAATCAGCGTAAGAACTTCCAAACAGGAAATAGTGAAAACAGGAGATAGTAAACGGTTAAAATGGATATATTAGTCTCTCATTGCTGCTCTCCAAAATCAACAGACTTAGTGGCTTAAACATATACACTTTATTATCTTACAGCTCTGAAGGTCGGAAGTACAAAACTGGGTTTCAATGGCTAAACTGAGGTTTCAGTAGGGCTGTGTTCCTTTATGGAGGCTCTAGAGAAGATTTTTTTTTTTTTGTCTTTTTCACTTTCTTGAGGCTACCTGTATTCCATCTCATGTCCTCCTCCTATCTTTAAAGAAAGCAATGGCCAATCAAGTCTTTTTTATACAGAATCACTTTTAACATTAGTGCCTCTCTCCTTCCACATTTAAAGAGTTACTATTACATTGGACCCATTAAATAATCAAAGTCCTAGTTTAAGTTGGAAGCCCCCTACTCTTAAAACATGTGATTATTAAGGTTTTATATGGTAGTCCTGTTGGGATATAGATGCTTTTAAAGCATATAGCTTCTTCTCATATCACTATATTGTTAAAAGGAAAAATAACTGAATTGCTTTGAGAATTAAGTAACTCAAAATACGTAAGATACAAAACATGAAATCCTCCATAGCATGTTAGAACAGCTCAGTAAATGGTATGTGTGAGCATTTTATTTTCAGTGAATGGTACTAGTTATTACTATGAAGTTGGAAATAAAGTTTTTCATTTTAAATCTCCAAAGAGCCTAAGGTTAGATGCTTGAGGAAGATATCAGAATTATTTTTAGGAAAAATGCCACTCTTATTTAGAAAAGACATCGAGGTCAGTGCTTTCATAATCTGAAAATTAAAGTCTTACAGATGTAATCTGCACAAGAAAGGAGCACATCTGGAAGTTTCTGCCAGTCATCTGAAAGAAAAGGAAGTTTGATGAAAGTGGACAAGGTCATGGGAGTGTAGGCCCAGCTTCATGACAAAGAACAGAGACAGTTAACACTTTGATCAATGATAGAGTCTCCAACACAAAAAGAGTTCAGAAATTATTAATAACCTTGATTAAAGCAACAAATGTAAGTTATTCTTCGTTCAGTACTATGTTAGAAAATCCCTCTATTAACTCCGATATTTTTAGCAGAATGTGGTTCACAAAAGGAGTTTTATTTAGTGGGGTGTTGGGGGGGGTTGATGCAACGGAGGTCAGTGCTCAGCTTAGGGTCAAGCAGTGTGCGTGGTAAGTGCACAGTGTGCATGGTAAGATCAGGTAACACTCAGAAACAGGGCTATGCAGGGCATGACCCATGGGGTAAGAGAAAAACTCTCCATTTCCAAATAGACTAGAGGAAGGGGAACCTTTTTGTGTTTTCCTCTGTAAGGAGAGGAAAAGCAGAGGGAGTTATCTGTGATCTCACATACTTCATTACAGAGATTAGAGTCATCCAGATAGCAGGTATTATTTTTGTGAATTATTCATGTTATGATGATGACTTTTGTCATTATTATAATTTCCAGATGATCTACATCATTTAGCCATTAAGAAATATTTGAAGTTTATTCTCAGAGGTATCATAAGGAATATTAAATAAATCTTGGGGCATACAAGAAGAATAAGAAGAATGAAAGTGTCATATCATTATAGTATATAAAGTCAGGTAATAATAGAAATATTTAAAAAGTAGAAACATTTTTACTTAATTGGAGAACTGTACTTTGAATATATTTACTAGCTCACCAGGGATTTGATTGGATTCACTCTACAAAAGATATCATATGGGATATTTTTATCATTTTGAGAAGATTTCTAAACTTTTCAAGGCAACAGTTTTTACCACAAAGGTAAGATACAGTAGTAAAAGCTTCTTCCATAGCATAAACTTTTTTCAAATAATAATGCTCTCTTTGGGCATTTTACATTAACCTCTTCAAGTTACAAAGAAACAAACATTGCAATATAACAAGTTCTAGATGTCTAAAAGACACAACATATAATCTAAAACTATCAAATGTAAATAAATTACAGCAGTTCCTATTCTGCTTGAATACATCTTATTTTCTATGATAGAAATATTCTAATTTCCTATAGTTCTAAAATCAAGTGAAGAACATAGCTGATATTTTAAATTATTTTGTACAACTGCCAAGTATATAAGTAATGAACATTTCCCAGTTAAATAAAACCTGATTTTTGAAAGGAATATGTATAAACATATGTGCAAGAGAGACTCCAAGACAGCTCCAATCATTCCTACTTCCTCACTTTGTGCAATCCCTTGCTCTCGATTAAATAGGGCTGTGATTTGTTTCTAAACAGAAGAATGGAGCAAAGATAATGACATGTCACTTCCATGATTACAGTACATAAGATTGTGACATCTCGGAGCTCAGTCTTCCTTCCTTGCTGTTTTTGATGAAGCATGCTACCATGTCGGAGAAACTTCCGTGGCAAGGACCTGAAGGTGGCCCCCAACTGACAACCAGCAAGAAATTGCAACCTTCAGTTTAATAAAAAGTGAGTGCTTCCAAGAATTAGCTGAGATGGAAAGCACACTCATTACAAATTAAGATTTAAAATGAGGACATCATCCATCTAGATACTTTGATGGTAGCATTGTAGAGAATCCAGCTAATTTTTTATTCCAGAATACTCCCTTTTATTTATTTATTTTTTTATATAAAATATATATTTTTATTGTTATTTATGTCTTTTACATTTTGCATTCCCCTTGGGTAGCCCACCACCAATTCACCCGTGATCCATCTCCATGGTCCCTTGTGTTCTTTTCTATTCCATTTTGTGCCCTTTCCCTTCTCTCCCTCCAGCTCCCTACCCCCCCGCCCCCCGATTGTCTCTCTCCCACCCGGCCTCCCTATAGTCCTGTTATAAGTGAAACCATTCGATATTTTTCTCTTTCTTTCTGGCTTATTTCACTGAGTATGATCCCCTCTAACTCATCCATGTCGCTGCAAATTGCATGTGTTTATCTTCTTTCCATGCTGAATAGTATTCCATTGTGTATATGTACCACATCTTCTGGATCCAATCATCTATTTTTGGACATCTGGGTTGCTTCCATACCTTTGCTATTGTGAACAGTGCTGCAATGAACATACGGGTGCATGTATCCTTTCGGATTAGTGTTTTTGTATCC